>PVJI01007574.1:0-77348 GCA_004026765.1 Micronycteris hirsuta
GGAGCTGTCCTGGACTTTTCAAACCAGCCCCTTTGTCAGCTGAGTAACCGTCGGCTGGCATCAACTGACGTCCAGCCAAGCCATGCTTGAATTTCCGACCCACAGAATGCTTGTGAATATCACATGAAACTAGGACAGCCCCATTTTGGGGATAAGATGATTTGTTAAAGCAACACTCAGGGGGAAACTTAGTTTAGAGAGCAATATAAAGTATCCGAATAGTGAAATAAGATATTGGAAGTTTATAGGTACATATAGACATGTTAATTTGTTACTGAACTTTCATCTCTGCCCTTCTGTCTTTAAATTGAAGCCACAGGAAGTAATCGAGTAAGATGCTCTTTATCCTTGCTTATGTCGGGCCTCCCTTTCCAGGCCCCCTTTCCTTTCTTGTAATCTGCTTTACTGGAGGCTCCATTTCCCATTTTGTCCCCCCTCCTACCCATCACAGTTCCTGAAATATTCCCCCTGTTTTTTGAAATGCCCTTTGTTTTCTCGCTCTAACAGGCACTTGGCTGTCCTCGGAGGACACGACCAGTCCAGAAACCCTTTTTTTTGTTTTTGTTCTTCTCTGTTTTCTGACCAGTGGACCTGGAGATGGGTAGGTGTCCTCCTCATGCTCCATTGCTCCCTTTCAGGACCTTTGGCCTCCTACCTTTTCCTAAAGCTCATCTTATCTGTTTATACAGCCAAGTACTGTTGTGATCTACCTACAGCTGGTATCGTTCTCAATCGATTTCAGCATTGGCTCGTTGTCACTTTACCACTACGTTCTTAGTTTAGCACGTAGAAAATTCTTCCTCAATTCCTTGAGCCCCATCCTTTTAGATCTGGTCCTTCACCCTTGTGCAGTCATTAAGGCCTGTGGTCATACTTAGACTTAGTCATTACCAGTGACTGCAGGTCCCCCTCAGACTCAGTTTCCTGCATTTCATACTTGACTGCCAGCTCTTATCTTTCTAGATCACTCCCTCTAATGCCCTAACCCCAGGAATTCACACTGACACCTCCCATCCTACCACCTTTCCACACACCTCCCCATTTTG
This sequence comes from Micronycteris hirsuta, assembly GCA_004026765.1. Lineage (NCBI taxonomy): Eukaryota > Metazoa > Chordata > Mammalia > Chiroptera > Phyllostomidae > Micronycteris > Micronycteris hirsuta. The sequence continues at coordinate 1,047 of PVJI01007574.1, forward strand.
ATGTCTTAATTTCTTTCTTTATGCAATTTAAATGTCATGATCACTCACTCTGTTGCACGTAGCCTGACTACCGATCTCCCACTTTGTCAGACTCACTTTCAGAACTGTAACCCCAGTTAAATACAACTCTGCCCATGCATCTCGTGCACCGTATAGTTCAATGTGGCCAGAAAAAACATACAATAGGGCCTCTCTTTAAATTCATGGCCATTAATGCTTTTAGGTGATCTTATTAAACATTCTTAGTCACTTCATTCTTCTACTTTCCTAGATGTCTATTCAAGATTTTCATCTATTTTCTCAAACCTCCAGCCCTTCATGTGCATCATCATTCTCAGCTGATGATTTCTCTTCTCACTTCATGGAGGAAATAATAGACAAGCTCTGTGTCAAGAGAAACTACCCATGCTCTCTCTTCCATATGCTCCTGTCGAAGGCCAACCCCTCTACTTCCTCACTGGATCTCAGCCTTTCTTGCCCCCCACAGAAGACATGGGTCTGGTGATTCCTTCTGCCTCCCATGTCAGTTTTTTTTCTCTCTACTAGATCTTCATCAGCATAGAAATACTTAGTTGAAGTCACAAGACTAAATTCTGACCAATGAATGTGGACAGAGGGATACACTCTGCTTCCGGGCCTGAGTATTAAGACACAGGGCATTCATTTCTCCAGAAACTTTTCTCTCCTCAGTCTGGAACATGGAACTATTACTGCATAACTCAGTTTCTACCATGTAGACAATGACAATACCCTGACTTAGCGGTTCTCAGTGGGGGGAGGGGGGGCGAGTAATTTTGCCCCACTGGGGACATTTGAAAATATCTGAAGACATTTTTAGTTGTCATACGTGGTAGGAGGAAGTGCTACTGGCATCTAGTGGGAAGAGGCAGGGATGCTGCTAAACACCCTACAATGTCTATCACATCCATCCCTATTCTCCTCCCTAACAGAAAATCATCCAGGTCAAAATCTCAATAGTGCAAGACTGAGAAACCTTCTCCTACAGGATGACGGGGCAACAAGATGGAAGGTCATGGCCCCCTGAATGTTGATGGGGATACCCCATAAATACAGATGGCTCACTTAAGAAGTAGGAAAGAAACACACTTATAGTCTAAAACTACTGTACTTTCGGGACTCTTGTAATGGAAGCTTAGCTGTTACCTTAACTAGAGTGTTCTATCATTCCTTTTATGTAAAGAGCTAGTGTGGGCTTCTCAGTTTAATATTTTTCATTGCATCACAACATATAGAAACCCGCTAACAACTTGATGCCTACTTTATACTATCTAATGTCTTACACTCAGCATTCTTGGTATGGAAGGATGTAACAATATCTTTTAAGCTGGAGAAATCCTTCCTGGATTTCCTAAATTTGAAATTACGCCTAAGTGGTCTCAAATAATTGTTTTAAACTCATTCCTCAGATGTTGAGGAATAGTGATTTTTATCATTGAATATTCTCCAAGTAGATTCTCTGAGAAGAATAGCTATATCTGTAGCTATTCTTTTCTATTTGAGGCCACATCTTCTAGTTTACATAGAAGACATTGATGTTCTCTCTGTGCTGGAAACCTTAGCAATGTTTCATTTACACGGAACACTTGAACTCATCATTCAAGTATCCTGATAATTCTGTCTGTTTACAACGAGGAGAGCACCATGGGGTTGTTTGCTCTTGGCTCTATAACTGCAAAAGCACTGAGTTCGATTTCTAACCCAGGTTTTCTGCCATGAGTCTGACTGATGGTGTGATTTGAGCTGTTTGACTGGTAAGACTTCGAGGAAGCTGGAAGATGAGGACAGCAGCAAGGGAGACCAGGCCAAGACAAAGTTGAGAGTCTGACATTTGTTCATACTGTCTACCATTTCGTGTTGCTAATAGTGAGGACTCTCAAATGGTAGATCCCTCAAGGCAGCAGCAAAAGGATCTCATTCATACCATCACTTAGCCCATACTGTACCAAAGAGCAATAGAATAAGTCAGCGAATGCGGAATTGCAATAAACCTACCACCTCACCCCTTTATTGAGAAACAACGGCATATAACTTTCCAATAATATAGTATTATAAATAAACGAGATTTTAAAAATGTTATCCCTAGAAAAGTATGAATTGAAATAGAAGAGACACTATCTGGTAGTTTTGTAACTGAAAAGGTGAATTTTTATAATTTTGTCATGCAAAACATTCTTAGTGGCCTTATTCTAGAAAAAAATAATAACTCACACATAAAGGTTGTGTCAGAGTTTATAGACTTGGACCCCTGGTAATGGATTCAACCTTTCCACAACAAATCAAAAGTATTGTATGCTCACATGAATATACAGTAGTCATTACCTTAAATTTAAAACTCACTATAAACAGCAAACACATAGAGCAGGATATGAAGGCTGTATTGTATCAGTGTGGTCTGCAGAGAATTTCTTCATATGGTTTTCGCCTTGTTGAAATATATGTTGCAGTTCAAAGCTAAAGGGATTACTCCTGAATAGTCATCACAGGGCTTGATTACGTTCGTATATCACAGTTAGCTGGACCCTGCAGGCTATTATTCCATTAGCTATGCTGGTCCTGCTGTTGTCAAAAAGTTGATCACCTAATGTTAAAAGACTCTGCTTTCTGTTCACCTTATCAAGATGGTGCCAAAGGTTTTGTGAAAACATAAAACAGATTGTGTTTTATGAAAATAATTAAGAAGAAATACCATGTATAAAAATGTTCCTATCTTATGGGTGATTTTAGCATTATGCCATGAAGAGATTATATTTTGCTTTAGTATTTCTGCACTTTTTACTTAAAGTCATAGACTCGATTTTAGTAGAAACAGTACTTTTTTCTCACTAATAGTAGAGAGTCTCAGAAACTGACTTCTGAAACAAAAAGAAGTCTCTCCCTCCCTTCCATGTATTCAAATCATATAAAATTAAAACCTAGAACTAAGCCCAGTACATCAATATTAATACAATAGTACATCTACAATGGCCTAATTACAATATGGTTTTGTCAGGCAACTGAACTAAGGAGGAAAGAGTTTTGTTTTTAGGAAATATGTATATAAACTGAAAATCTGCCATACACACTTGATAATCAGAAAATCGCTTCAAATAAATAATATTAGTTTTAAGTTATTCTTTAATAATGGTTATGTAGTTTCAGTCACTTAATGACAACAGTTAACATTTTTTAAAGAAATGAGTTAAATACATAGTCTTATAAACCCTGGATCCCATTATCAATATAAAGTATAATTTGATGTTTGCTTTTTAACACATGTTATTATAAATTAGCTATAGATGAAGTAACAAAATAATAGGATATCTTTGAAAAAGATATCGACAGTTGTGGTTTCAGCATCTTAAACAGCCTGTACAAAAGGGTCCGCAAAATCACAGCACTCGGTGGGAGCAACGATGGTCTTGAAGCTGAGTTGGCTGAACAGCTCGTTTCTGACGCGTGTTCCCAGAGTGGTGCTGGGTTGGCGGAGGGCCTTGTGCCCTTCTTGGCACACTCCTCCTTGTAATGGGTGGTGCGGAGAACGGCTGGTCAGGACGCAGCCTGTGATCCTGGAGCACAGCCAGACGCTAATTTGGGCCTCGTGAGCACTGTTCTTGAATTGACAACTTCTCAGCAAGTTTTTACGCTTCCTGATGTTTCTTGTACTTGGTTGCCTTTGCTGTCCCACTTGTACACACAGTAGAGAAGGGCTGGTCAAGTCAAGAGGAAATGGAGGCCACATTCAGCTGGGATTCCAAAGAGACCAATGGAGGGACTATTGCGAAATGAGGGCAGGGCTGAGGAACCCACAGGGATGCAGAAGCAACAGAGGGATGCTGTGCCATTACCTTCCCTGGGACTGAAGGTAAAGGGGGAGAGGAGGGTGTTATTGGACCCTGAGTGAGAAACAGATTCAGAAAAGGGGTCACTGGGTATATCCTAGAAGCAGCGGTTGTAGAGTGTGATGGCTGCCATAATTGAGCTGAAGTCAGCGGCAGAGAGATAATTCCCTGACTTCTTCACCCTCTTTACCTCTGATCTCCTGCTGGTTGCTCCCCTTAGATAAATCCAAACCAGGAAGCCAGAAGGCAAGTGAACCTGGGAGACGCATCTGAAGTCAGTGTCTTGAGATACAGGGCAAAGCAGGACAATGGATCTTGCGGGGGTGTGTGTGTGTGTGTCAAATAGCATATAACAGAGTTTGGAAAACACACAAACTCCATGTTCTTTTCATGAACAGACTACTTTAGAACAAAGGATTATACAGGGTCCGGCAGAAGTAAGGCTTGCTTGAGTGTGGTTGGTAGGGTACGTGAATGTCTCACACGAGATGGGCAACAATTGACCATTTCACCTAAAATGTCACATGGTGTGCTTGAGTGTGGTATTGATATGTTACAGAATTACATGCCTATGATTTTGTAATAAAAGATTTTGTAATACAAAAGGGGCATTATTTGTGCGGGACCCTGTGTAGGAGATAATATTTTCAATGAATAATCTAGAGATGTAAAAATTAATGTTTTTGCAAAACATGAATTTTCCAATATATGCTGAGATTTCCAAACAAAAGACATTGTAGATATACAATATGCAGTCTAAATACTATAACATGAGTAACTATGGGCCTTGTCATCAGTCAAGTTCCTAGTAATTTCTAATTCCTGGAAATAGATCTTCCTTGAAAAACTAAAATAATTCTCCCACCAGTATTACTAAAAGCTAGTTAGAAATACAGACTTAGTAAGTTAGAACCTACATTTTAAAAGGATCTCAAGGTGATTCATTTGCTCATCAAAATTTGAGTCTCACTTTTATATAACCTTACTCTTACTTATAGAATTTAACATAGAAGAAAAATTGCATGTTCTTTAAAAGGTGAAGTAATAGGTGCTTGCCTTTTGTTCAGTTACAACATTCAGAACATGAGTAGAAATTAAATGTTTCCATAGATTGAGAATGTAGTTTGTACTGGGGAATATAATTAGGACTTTTTAATAAAAACCTCCCAACCACCCTATATTTCAGGTATTACTTTCCCTGTTGTACAGGAAAGGAAACCAAAGGTTGGGGGATTAACTTGCTCTGTATCACACCTACATAGCTGGAGATTCAAACCCAGGTTTGTTTGGATCCAAAGCTCATGCTTTTCTTTAAAAAAAAATTTTTTTACTGGAATCCATTGGGGTGACACTGGCCAATAAAACCATATGGGTTTCGAGTATACAACTCCATGACACATCATCTGCATGTTGCACCATGTACTCACCACCCAAAGTCAAGTCTCTTACTGCCCCCAAAGTCTCCCCTTTGCTACCTCCCCCACCCGCCTTCCCCAACAACCGTGCTGCTATCTGTATCTACGTGGGTTGTTTCCTTCTTAATCCCTTCACTTTTTTCACCCAGCCCTCCAACCCCACTCCCCTCTGACAGCTGTCAGTCTATTATCTATGATTCCATTTCTACTTGGTTTGTTAGTTTTTGTTTTTATTTTGTCCACACGTAAGTGAAATCATATGGTATTTGTCTTCTATGCACCTGACTTCTATACCCATCCTCACTGCCGTGAATTCAGAGAAAGGTGAGCAACGGGAAAGGCTCCTAGGCCACTGCATTGTGCTGGGCAAGGAGAGGGTGATTTACCAGACTTTGCAGAGAGCTGCTGTAGAAAACCTACATAGTTCTCAATTGTTATTGGTCTATTTAATTTCTTGTTTTCTAGAGACTGCTTCTAATGCAGCAGTTAGAAAAATTGCTACGTGCCCCAGGGATGTCCCTGCAGGCCATTGCTCTGACACACAGGCCAGGACAACTGAGCCTGGACTAATCCTAATCCAGGGTTTGCATCGTGTGAGTGGTCGTTGCCTTTATTTCATTTTACTTTGACTCAACTCCTAACGGATTCAGCTTCATAAAGTCAGAAAAAGAGGGGAAGAAAGCAATTTATTCATGTTTTCACTGGAGCACACTGCAGACATGACATTTCTCTAAAAATGCAAATCATCTGGTGCAACACAAGTGAAGCTCAGTAGCTAAAGCTCTTAGAGGCAAGCGCTTTCCCAGGGCTAATGTTTTTATGCCAAGTGATTGAATAAATCGATCCATTTATTACAACATCTTCACTTAAGTTTTTTATCCCTAGATGAATGTGTGTAAGGTACTAGAGGACTTTCCTTTATCACTAAGAAAATTGATTACACTTGTTAATTTGGCTTTTAATCTTAGGTATGTCAAAATAAATGCCATAAACGAGTGTAGAATAAATCAATACAGATCTCTTCAATATCAGATTGATCAAAAAGGATTTAGGAAGACCCTGAGATGTAAAATACGAATGTACAAACTAAGCCCTTACTTATGTAACATGACTTCAGATGTGCTCAGTGTCTGAGAGAAACTCTTTCTGAAAACAGAAGTGGTGCACTTTTGCTGCATTACAGAAAAATCCCCAGAAGGCCTACCTATCCAAGGTATTTAATGTGAACATTCATTTTTAAAAGATTTCTTGTCTCTTGTCCAGCCATTCTTGTTAATTCAAGGTGCACCATATCGCAGATTTTTTATATGCTACATAAAGCGAAAATTACACTTAACAAGTGTAAGGTTGGTCATAAAAAATAGATAAAACAACACTCTTAAAAGCCAAGATATCACCAGGAAAGGCTATCAGTCATTCTTGCAGAGAAAGTGAAGACAATGAGAAATAAAAATCATACACAAAGACCCCTGAAACGCTGCTCAGACCAGGTCTGGGCTATTACATGTGTTTTTGTAGCACCCGAGCAGCAAAGCAATTGCTCAGTGCACACTTTTGATTGAACATATTTTTTATTTCACTTGTATAATAATGAATGAGACAGAGATTCATGCTACTCCACTCTCAGAATGATGTGAATTTTAAGCTGCTTTTCCAGTAGTGGGTATAGTTTATGTTGAATGCATGCAGTACCTCTCAACTGGTAACCCCTATTCATTTTTCATTCATCCAACAGATATTCATTGAGTATCCAGCAAGTGAAAAGTGTTTGTGGGGCAGGTTCTGGGCACTGTTTGAAGCGGTGCTCAAATTAGGTGGGTTCAGGAGTGCCTGGCAGAGGGAGGCACTGGGGAGGTCCATCTCCAGTCAGGGCATGATTCTTTGGATTCGTGCTTGGTATTCAGAGAAGAAATGAGAGTTTTATGTACAATTTCTTAAAGTAATTAATTTAGGATAGACGAGTAAGGTGCAGAGGGTTTCAAAACAAATATGTGACACTATCAGGACACATAAATGCATTTAAATGCTTGTCTTGGGAACAGTAAGACTGTTGGGGCTTCCATGGTAGGACTCAGATTCTTTGATAGCTTGGTTGGCTGGTCAAACATTTGAAAAGCAGAGAATCTCTGTTCGAGCTTGTCTCCTCAGCATGTGCACATTACACATCTGTGCATGTATTTTTTTAAAAGATTTTATTTATTTATTTTTACAGAGAGGGGAAGGGAAGGAGACAGAGAGGGAGAGAAACAGCAATGTATGGTTGCCTCTCACATGGCCCTCACTGGGGACCTGGCCTGCAACCCAGACATACGTCCTGACGGGGAATCGAACTGGGACCCTTTGGTTCCCAGCCCGCGCTCAATCTACTGAGCTACACCAGCCAGGGCTGTGCATGTATTTTGACTTACAGATAAGTAGGAGTCATTTTTGAAAATGTTTTTGTAGTTTGAATTTAAGTATATAATCCCCATTTATTTATAGTCTTCAGTTTATAATCTTTTCTCTGTTCAAAAGTAATATATTCATCTCTGTGCCTACAGTACCTTGCATAATGTCTTAGAGATAGCACATACTTAATGTTTTCTGAATGAACGTGGTTTGTAGCTTATGATTTACTTTAAAAAGTGTGACATCATAAAATATTGCTTGGCACATATGACCAATCAATGTCTGTTGAAAGAAAGAATGAATGAATATGTTTGCTCTTAAAATTTTAGATGAGTGTACAAAAGATATATAATTAAGACAAAGCTATTGGATTGAAATGCTGAATAATTTTTAAAAAATTCCCCTGAAGATCTGTGGACAACTCTTTAATGAGTGCATAAGAAAAACTCTTAAGAACTAGTTTTCCTCCTGAATATATTATTTTCTCATTGTATAAGTAGGGAAAAACCTAAACTTTTAGTCACAGAGAAAACATGAGATTAAAAAAAAAGTTTGAATTATAAAAGTTTAATTGAATACTGAGAAACTTTTGTCTCTCAAATGGCTTTAATGTGAAATAATAAAAGTTCATAAATAGAAAATATCTTTAAATATATAAATAATTTTTCTTGCTTTCATATAAAACATTTTTCAGCCTATATACTCATTAGGCAGTCCTGGATAAAGTTCATTTAAGATGATTGCTTGAAAAATCCTTCTTGTAAACACAAAATTTGGGCTTTAAAAACTGTAATTTTCTAAGTTTTTGCAGAACTAGCAGCTAAATTACTGAAATCTTATTTCCCAGTCCAATTGCATAGCTATTACTATGTGCAGGGAAAATTATCCAAGTTTATCTCACTACGAGTTTTCCCTTGGCCCTCTCAACAACAGATGTTTTGATAGAATTACTTTACATGCCAATAACACTAGTGATTGACATTGTTGATCCTACAGAAAAAAAGGAGATTATTATGCACAACTGCTTCATATAATTTAAAACAGTTAAGTTTAAATAAATACTTATTTAATTTTTCCTTCCTCTGTGAAGCTCTCCCTTCTCCTTTAGGAGAAGGTGCTTCTCCTTTTCTCTTCACGGCATCACACCTCTTAATTTTAAAATTTACCAGATTGTGCTAGATGCCAAGTTCTTTCAACCCAGAAACCTCTGTAATGATGGTAGTCAGCATTCTGGAACCTACTGGGTTCCCAAACATTATCTCATCTAATTTGCATGGATAACATTATTATTCCCATATTACAGGTGCATAGGTAGAGGGCCAGGGAGTCAAAGTGACACAGCTGGTAAATGGCGGGGCCACAATCAGAACCTGGGCCGTCTGATCCCAGAGGTGGCGCTCTTCATCATTCTTCCTTTTGCTGAGTGAATCCCCACTCCACCAAGTCTTATTCTCCCACCTCTGTCTTTCCAAACTCTTGCTTAGGATAGCTGAGCCCTGTACTTCCTATTTTCCTAGTGAAAAAACATTGTGTCTCAAATTTGTTTTGGAAAATGCCAAGAAATTAAGGATATTTAGTCAATCTAATTCCCTTTCTGGGGGCTAGGAAGCCCAGTAAGGGTTGGGGGTGGGGCATGTGCCACAGGATGTAACTGGACATGTTGCTCTTGGCTGGTCAAAGTCTGACTCCCATGTTATGGCCCGGTGCATACTTTGTGATGCTAGACTCTGCTATGAGAGTTTATCTGTGGCACTTTTGGAACGTGAGAAACTGTGTTGCTGGGGCTAATAAGAAACTCTGGAGGGTATGCATAAAGGTTCTTATTCTTATTCCTTTCTGCATTTTCTTTTTTTTACAGCTGGGATGGCACAGAAATCAGTTTGCACGGGAAATAAATCTAATAGTTAGAAATAAAAGAAATCCTTGAAAACACTGAAAAAATTTTGTTTACACACATCAATGTGAACTAACCTTCCTTCTCCCTCCCTTCTGTCCTTCTTTCTCACTCCCTCCCTTTCCTTTCCTTCCTCCCCACCCTCTTAGTTCTTCTTTTAAAACAAAATAGTGGATCTGAGTACTAGATTGAAGTAAAGGTTAGATTCAATTAGGCCATATATATAAAACATCTTTGAATATAATTTTCTTCTTCAGAAGAGATTTTAATGGAAATATAAAGCAAAGAAAGATAATGGAAAACACAAAACAAAATAAATTTCTCAGATGGCACTATTTTTCCAGCAAAAGCATTAGCTAATTTCTCAGCCTGACTTCGTGAGAGAAATCAGTCCTCGGGCCCTGGGGACTACACCTCACCTACATTAGTTGGAGACCTTTTGCTCTAGCAGGCCAGGCCAGGCCAGGCGAGTCTCCAGATCTCACGTGGAACATACTCTCAGGAGCAGGGCTTTTTTAAAAAGCAAACATACAGGACACTTTGAGAAGCGTAACGGGCCTTATGAGGCTGGAAGAGTGCAACACAGTTGATTCCACCCAGACAATCAGATTTCATCTGAATATGTGTTTTCAATGCTCTAACTTGGAAATTTTCTGTTACCGCACTTACAGATCACTGAAAATAGCCGCCTGGCTGTGCTCTGCCCAGGGTCCAGTCACACTGTTTCCAAGCTCAAAACAGATATTGATTTTCATTTCAAACTCTAATGCCAAAATTAGCAGTGTCAGGTTGAATTAGAGGTGGATGGCTCAGAGAGTTCAGAAGTGAACAAGCTGCACAGCCAGACCGCGTTTTCTGGGTTATTTTGTCCTCATGTCCGAAGACAACGAAGCACTGCGTACAAGGCACCCTTCAGTCTCGTGGAACCCGAAGAAATACGTAGTCCAATTCCCCTCGCATGTCTTCAGCACACTGGTTTCCTTCATGTCAGTTCAGGGGTGAATACATCCAGTTTGAGGATTATTAAAGATTGCTTTAATTTTCTTCTGCTGGGCATGTTGCTTATTTAGCTTTTAAAAAAACCCAAATTGGAATAGCAGTTTACATGGACAAAGCAGTCCATCAACAGAGTCCCAGAAAGGGGGGCAGGCAGCATGGCCACTGAACTATGGCATCAGCAGGGTGTGGGTCCTTTCATGTCCAGGATTGACTGAACAGAAATAACCACAAATTGGGCTGCGGACAGCTTCCCTCATCTGGAGCAGTTCCTCAAAGGAACACATAGAACCCCGTAGCAGGGACAGTCGGCGCATTTGTTCACCAGGAGAAAGAAATGCCCAGAAACCCAAGACTTGATTTCTCAACAAGGAAGACAGGAGTGGCTTACTTAGCAATGAGGAAGAGTCCTGCCAGAATGCCTTTGGGGGCGAGGAGGGAAGGGAATGAGTATTGCTATCCTCTAAAGTACTTCTAGGTCTGTGCAGATAATATCCCAATGTATCTGGTTGTTGTTTATTCTCACTCCAAATGAAGAAGGTTTTGGTTAGATATCTCCCATGAAGAGATGTGTATATTGCACAGTGTGTGTATTGTGTGTATGTTGTGTGTGTGTGTTAGAGAGAGAGAGAGAGAGAGAAAGGACAGCAGTGGGGAGAGATGAAGAGTGAATAGGTTAGCAGCAGCAGAGAGAGAACATAGAGGTTCCTCAAATACAGAGTTTCCAGGATAAAAGGAGATGCATCTGGTAAACGCCTGCAGGTTTCCCAAGCTGCCTTCCCCTACACGTTCTAGTCCCACAAAGGGGGCAGCCTGGGTATTGAATCACTCTGTGAGCACAGTGGGGAGATGCAGTAGGTCTGATAAGCAGGATGGGTGGTGGTCTCTCTGTGCCCCCACAGGTGACATGTATGTCCCTCTCACCAACTCTCAAAGTATGCTGTCATCTGCTTATTTGTCTGTACTGGAGCACGTTGATGGCTGGATTATGTTTTATATAGCTGATATTTCCAGGGCCTAGAAAATGTCTAGCTTATAATTTGTACTCAAGTAAAAGTTGATGAATTAATGGCTAGTATGACTACCCTGTAGGAATGTGTGAGTATGTATTAGAGATGGAGGGAGGGAGCGGTCCCCTCACCCTATCATAATTTAGGAGTGAAAATCTGAGAAGTTAAAAGGAAACTGGAAATGGATTCCTTGTCATTCTTCGTCAATAGCCCACTACCCAGATTCAGAGAGAAATCAATGCTGAACATCAACACCTGGAGGCCTGGTGTGGGTACAGGACTATGCCCAGTTTCGATCAAGCACATGCCATATTCACAGTAGCACTATCGAAGGGTCTGAGAAAGTGGTAGGAGTTGGTGCACTGACTGGTAAGGCAGGCATAGAGCAAGACCCTGGAGGAAAAGGGCAGACAGCGCTCTGAGTTGAGTGAGAGAAAGGAGAAGGAATTTGTTCCTGGACACAGAACGGGAAGAGGAGATGGTGGCAGGTGGGCTGAGAACCTCCAGTCGAGGAGCTGGGACTGGCCCACGATGTTGGGTGCGCAGGCAGCAAATTCAGAGTGGTTAGTCACGGCAGCGTTCCTTGTTCGTGTAGCAAGCAAAACTTGGGCAGGCAACAGAGAGGGGGAAGTGAAGAATACCTCTTCCTGTTTTTAAATTGAGTTTAGTTAATGTCTGAACTCTAGGTTGCAGTTCCATTATTAACTATAGTCGTGCTTACTGCTCTACAGGTGGAAGCAGTAAACTACCGCTGATTGAACAATCTTTGCACCTTTAGAAACTGCAGGTCTTCTGATACGCGAGGTAGTGCTCTCTGCCCGCCCGGCTGGGACTCATACTGTGCTGACGTTTTCAATAATTTATGGAACAGCACAATCAAGAGTCAGGAGGGTGGAGGACAGAGACTCCTCAAGGTTTTGAAGTACACTGTATAAGGTTTATTATTCAAGTGCTAATACAAAGATGGTGCTAGGCTTTTAAAAGCATTTTTTCTCTTGCCTGCAGTGTGGGCTTCTAGCACTCACACTAAAAGAAAGGGCACTGTCACCTCGCAATGTTTTTCTCTTTTTGTCCAAAGAATGCCACAACAGGGAAACCTATTTGCAAAGACACACTTAGCTTTCTGCATTGCAGGTGGGAAGCACAGCTGGTTCACTCTGTCTGAACTCCCCGCTCAGCGACTGACGGTAAGAACGAAGCTCAGGCTCCTAGAGTGAGAGGAGCTTCTACGCTAGCCTTCAGCTTGTAGCTCCTCTGTACCAGCCCTAGGGGAGGATAGATTTTATAAATAAAATATTTGTGAACAGCAGTAGTCACAGCATTATTACAGACTTAAAAAAAAAAGATATCAAAGGGCATGGGTACATGAAGGGAGCAACAAGTCAGCGTTTGCAGCTCTGAACTGTCCAGGGCTGCACCGCCACGCAGGACTTGTTAGTGGGCTCAGGAAAGGATAGACAGTAGTAGCAAATGTTAGAGATGTGAGAAACGCCACACGTTCCGAATAGACCTGGAGTGGATTTTCCAACTGGCTCAACGTTATGATGTTAGGTATTTGTATCTGTGAAGAAATGGTGAGGTTTTTGGCTGACCCTAACTGCAAGAAATTAAAGTAGTCATGATTTTCTATTTAGTTTGATCCTGCTGCAAATATGCAACACAGCGACATAAAGGTTTAAAGCATTTTCCACATGATTTCAGTTTAAACAAAAGTACTACTCTCAGGTGACCATGCTGTGTTGGTGGAGATGAAAGAGTGGGATTAGAGAAACGCCGTAGGGGAGAGTTTCTCGCGGCCCCGGTTCTGTAGGTTGGTCTGGTTTCCGCCTCCTTCTTTCCAGACATTATGAAGATAAAAATTTAAGATTCTGCATCACGGGTCCAAATGGAGCTCAAAGAATGACCCAGAACCAAGTCCAGGCTATTCCAGATTCTAGTTTAGAAGCTTCAACTCAAAAAGACTTTTGGTCTTCTTAAAATGAACACATCTCCAGACTCAACATGTTACAGTTTACTGAAATTCAACTCTCACGTTTAAACAGAATCAGACCCTATGATTCTCTTCAGCAAAGTCCTTAGCCAGGTTCAGATGTTACTTATTATAGTCACATTTTAGAAATCTGATTAAGTAGATATTACACCTATGAAGTTTAAAATGATATATATGTACCATAGGTAGCATTAGGAAAACAGAATAAAATTAGACATCTGAAGTCTAATATGATTCTGCTCCAAAAGTATTGTCAGTAGACTATCGAAATTTTAACTGTTTAAGGAGAAGTTCAGGAGAGTAAAGGGATAGATCCTAATAGGATTAAGACAAGTCGCCTCCACGTGGACAACCCGATTTTCAACATAAACTAACCATCTTCTGTATCACGTCATCACAAATACATTCTTAGATGCTGGCAGCTACCTAGGGCCTTTATCTCCTTTTATGGTCTAGGAAATAACCCCCAATTACACAAATTGGAGTAGGTCAAGTAACAAACACAAGGGCATAGAAATTATGAAAAAAAGGTTCTCCTGTCACAAATTATTCATGAAAAACAATTCCTCCTCTCCTATTCTTTAGTAATTGGTAATCTTTCTAGAACAAATATATTCAAGTAAGCTTCCAATACACACTTCGTGCAATGTATGAATAATCAATGTTGAAATAAGAGCTGGATGATATTTTTTTGATTCAGGGGGGTCAAAGCTGCCTGTATTTCTCTGGGTAAGATGTGGGAGCTGCAGGAGATTTTACTTGCATATTATCCCTCAACAGATTTTTTTTTCAATAGACTTGTCTCTGCGCTCCTTTTTACTTACTCTTTTTTTAGTGTGGTGTGGCATACATAATTTAAATAACCAGGGAATGTCTCTGGGCTCAAAACCACCTGCTGGCTTATATTAGCTAATTAATGGTGATTTATCTGAGTTACTAATTTGAGTGGAGCTGATTGCCTTTAGGAATTTGGGAAATGTTATAAGAATTCTGATTAAAATTATGCCTTTTGTGATGGACAGTATCCTTAAAAGGCTTTTCAAAATGTTGCATGTAGCAGACTAAACAACAACTGCTGGATCAACGACTCAACGACTCGCATTGCTCTGCGGCTCGGGTCATGTCTTCTGCAGCTCGCTTCCCTGTGCAGCTCCGCTTCATCCCTGCCAGGCTTCTCCTCACTTTGTCTCTTACAGTGGGGTTTATTTGCCTTTGACTACTTGAAAAATAGAACTGATCTTGAATCCATAGAGCTTAATCATTTTCACAAAAACTGATACAGTAGATTCATTTTAGCCAAACTGCATGTCAGGCGGACCTGACTCCCAGAGCCTGAGCGCATGAATTTCACGCGGTACAACGTCTGAGGGAGAAACATCACAGAAAGCTCTCAGCAGTCTATCTATTGGTGTCATTTCTTTTTTCTCCTCTGGTCTCAGTACCTCTGAAGACAGTGTATTTTGTAGACAGTGCAAGCCAGCCACCTCTATTTACTGTGATCCCACTGCCAGTACAGCCAACCCAGCATCAGCTCCTTAGCTAAAGTACACGGTGGCTAATGGGTAAGTACACGCTTAGGGCTCGCCGAAACATTAATTCTATCAACAGTGTTCAACTTTTATTCCAGAAAGGTGTGCAGTCATGAATGCATGGTTACTGCTTTGAGACTTCTGGATTTAGGAATAATTTCTCTAACTTAGTCAGTCCCTCCCATTGCCCTCCCCCTCCCACAAAAAAAGTAATGCAAATAATGATAAAATGCATACAGTGCTTAATGTATATGTATATATTTCAGTTTCTATCAATTAATTCACACATACCTTTTAAGAAAAAAGGTACTTTCCACAATGCACATTGTTATTAAAAATTTTAACTATTGCAAAATAGTCATAAAAGGATTCAGGGCTAAAAATAAGAGATGAGAATTGAGTTTGCAGTGACCGGAGACTCACGCTTGGTCTGGTTTATCTAAGGGGTGTGACCAATGTATAGTTTTCTACTTTTCCTTACTTCTGATACGCTTGCAGGCCATGAAAACATTTCCTTTAAAAAATTATAACTATATGCCCACATTTCTACATTAGTTATCATATTTGACAACCACACAAGCTTTGTTACTTCAATTTTGAGCAGTCAATGTTTAGTTGAGGCATATTTCTGGGTTTGGGGCTTGCAGTCCATTCTCTGGGGATGACGTTTTCATAGTAGTCAGTGCTTCTGCATTTGCAATGGTTCTGCTGACCTCTTTGGTTACTCTGAGTTAGGATTTTGATTGCATTTTTAATTGTGCAACTCTCCGTTTCTTAGGACTTGCTAGGCTCTGTGGCCATGCTGAACGACACATGCCCTCCGTTGCTTGTGGTCTGCCTCTGATGCACCCGCCCCATCCCAACTGTGGCTGCTTCAGTAAATGAGAAGCTCTTCTTAATCTCTTCACCAGTGCTCTGTTGAAGAGTCATATATCCTTGGGGATACAGAAGAAAACTTTTTCTGATCTCCATATTCTCTCAGTTCTCCTATTTTTGACTTTAGTAGGTACAAGGCATTGTCATTGATGGCAATCCAATTCCAAGTCCAGTTCACTGCGGGATGCTTATGGATCTCAGGTGTTCTCGCTTTAACCCAAATGTGGTGCAGGATGCGGTAGAACATAGTCACCCACATTCACAGTACTGTCAAAGAAAGTGCTGTGAGGTAGAGAAGGGTTTATTAGAGGCAATGAGCAATTGAATTTAGGTTAGTCCTCATAAGGGAACTCCATGAGCAGGCATACTTATCTCATAACTTTCAGATAGATTTAGTTAAATGACACTTTTTAAGAAGGTAAAATTGTTCAATGGTTAACTGTCTGATAGAAGAGAGAACATAGCAAGGTGTCAGAAACAGGAGCAATTTCAGTTTCTTTATCTTAGTCACCATTAATGAGTTCAAAAGTGAAAGTCACAGACCATGACCTCCAAACCTGCTGCAATCACAGACTCCACCAGAAAGCCTCTCCCCCACCCTCCTCAATCAGCACCTTATTTATTTTTCAGAGATGGCACCATAATATTTAAAGGCTGACTCCTTGCGAGTTCTAAACTTTGTTCTACAGAAAAAAAAAAACAACCCACTGAATAACAGTTAATCATTGCTGAGCCAAAGGGGAGAACAATGACCGACACCTACCCCAACTGAATTCCCACGTTTCCATCCTTTGATGGCAAGGCAACTGAACGATGTTTGCAGAGCACAAAGTGGAGGATAGACTCCCAAAGCATCTTAGTTAAACCACTTTTTGGAAGTTAGACATCTGGTTTGAAGTTCTTGGTGATTTCTAATGCTCAGACCTAGTCTGGCATTAAGTATTCAATCACCTTGTGATGGGTCTCATTTCAAGAGTTGCAGATGGGAGAAAACAGACCCCAGATCATAGCTCAGCAGGTTCTTATTAAAAACAGCATATTTCTGTAGCCCAGAGGGCTGACAGCTTCTTCCAAAGCAGAAGCACTGCTCTAAGCTAACCTCAAGGGGCTATTCAAGAGAGATGCAGCTTTCACCCCTCTCTGTGGTGGTGGTGGGGGACGGAGAGCATCATATTCAATCACAACGCCAAGCCTCAGTCGCCCCAATAAGTAATATTCCTTAAGGCATTACTGACATGCAGTTCTCTGGTTAATTGGTGTATAAGTATTTCAGTAAGAATAATTAATTTTAAATAGAAAAATTACTTTAAAATAGAATCAGTTTAGGGGAATACATATACCTATGCTTAGTTAGGTAAGAGGTCTCTCTCTTTTTTAATCATCATGTTCAAACATAGATATCGTTTGCTTCCATTACATCACTTGTGCTTGACATTTTACCTACAGATGATCAAAATGTAATAAAGGGCGCACCTCCAGATGGAGGAGCTTAGCGTCGAGTGCAGCCACGCTTGGCGACGTGGCGCTAAGGAACAGGAAGGTACCGAATACATTCAGTTCAGAAAGGACGATCAGGTCCTGAGGTGCTGCTAATGTGAGGGTCTTTTCTTGTCTGCTCAAAGTGACAGCAAATGAAAGAGGGGTGCCTCTTCTTCTTCTCTTTCCCGTGAAGATCAGCACTCTCCTACCTGCTGATTAGACTTTTCATGCACAAGCCTGGTGGCTGTAAGTTTTTCTGAGCATAAGCATTGTTTGTGTATTTTTATATGTGTCACCAAAAAAAAAAAAAACCCCTTCATATACCATTTTATGATTCTATAGATTAAAAAAATGCAATGAAAGTTTTGAAAGAATTTTAGGGCTTATTTACAAATACTTAGCTTTGTGTATCTTAAATGCATGTACACATAGATACATTTAAAAGAGTACTGTATTTTTAGAACATAAATTTAGAACATAACATCCTCAATATAAAAAAGAGAGCAGTGTATATATTAGGGCTAATTAGCTTGCAAGATTTAACGATTTTATAGAAAGCAATTCTTCTTAAATTCAAATTATAACTTAAATGCCTAGTTATTTCTTTAAAAGAAATAAAAAATCACAAGTTAACATTTAGATCAAATAACTTCAATTTTCCAGGTGTTAATTTTTAAATCAAAGAATGGGATAAATTTTGAATGAAAACACTAGTTTTTATCTTATCTATGAAATAAAAGCATTTAATATAATTTCTCCCTGAAAGCATCTCTGCATATAAGTCGATGACCCTTCGGGGATAACAAGGTATTCTTCCCATTTCAGCACTGACAGTTGATTGGGTTTGAAACATAGCCACAAACCAGGTGAATTGATTGGATACACAGGCTTCAAAAGACAGCAGACCTTGGCATTTGCCCAGATTTACTATTTTAAATGATGATGGTACTCTCTACGGCTGGAGAAAAAAAAAAGAATCTTGGTTTAGGAGTGCAGATTCAAAGGATATAAATCAACTGTCAATAACACTGACTGAAATGTTTCTAAAGCTTCAACTCTCTAGAGGGGACGGTTGCCCCGGACCCAAGGCCTCTGCCACGGCACACAGCAGTCCAGACAGCTGCAATCTCAAGGAGAGCAGATCACCAAGGGCAAGTTGGGGGTTTCAGCAATGGAATAAATCCAGGGAGAAGAGAGGTCTTGAGTCAAAAAATTATTCATTCAGATTCGGTGTCCTTTCAGCAGGGCTGAGCTAAACATTAGGGAGAAGGCAATCAGATGAAGTCAGTCAATTCTAACTATGATGTTTGCATTTACAAATGAATGTTTGCTTACTTAAAGAAATACCTCATTACTGCACATCAGACAGAGGGGAGCTGTATGTATGCAAACAATTCTGACACCCCAGGAAGCAAGGTGCTCTGCACCAGGAGATCATTGGCGCAAGTCTGGTCTTTGGGTTGGTGTCTATCACAGAACAAATTCCTCCTTCTATTCGTCACTGTTTTTGTAGCTGCTTCTCTTTCTCTACTTCTACCCTAGTAGGGTTTCTTAAGTGGAAAGTTTACAATTCTTTTCCACATTCTTAGGGCACTGATGGTGGATGAGGAGGCCTCACCGTTTGAATGGAATTGGTAGGGCTACCTGTCTGATAAAAACGTTAAACAAGAAAATTGAACTGGTATTTTTAAAAAAGTGGATTTGTAATAAAATGATTAGTCTCATAATTACTAAATTTCCTTGCCGTGATTTTAAAAACTGGATCAAATGACATACTTCAGCATTGGGTTTTATTAGATCTTTGGCAGAGGATGAAATCAAAAGCTTTAATAAATTGTTAAATACCTTTTTTCTTGATTTATAACCCAAGTAGGAAATATAGCCTCTGGTTAGGTTAGAAGGGATTGTTAAAAGGATTGTGAATTGAGAAGAAGCCTTGGTGGGTAAATCAATAGTATTAGAACTAGACATTTAGAAGTCAGTTCTTAAATGAATTGTTTAAAGTTAAAAAAGATCATTGACAAATTCTGGTCAGAATTCCTTTAGGGTCATTCACTCAATCTTGCCGTAAACAGACATTTAGTTCATCATTGCTTTAACAACGTGGCATCACAGATCTCTAGAGCTTCCTTAGGTTTCCCTCATAGCATGTATCACCTTCAGCTTTCCCATGCGAAAAGAATGTTCCCTTATGATCTCTGTTCAAAAATTTCATTCTCTTTATGATATTGTGAATCATTCCCCGTGCATAATCATACCTGGTCTCTGGAATCAAAGAGACTGTTTTCAATTCTAGTTTTTCCACCTCCTGCCTGGGTCACTGGGATCAAATTACTTAACTTCTCCAAATGCCCCTTTTCTCTATTGTAACAGGAAGCTCCTATCTCCTTCCTTTCCTTTCTGCTATTTTTGGCAACTGCCCTCTTCTGTTGTGATTGCCAAGGCCTTAGGTCTGTCTCCACCCTTCGTCCACCCTAGTGAAAACTTACTGTTTTGTCCCATTGCCTCAGGCCTTGCGAGTGTGTTCGCTAACTAATAATTCCCCTGCCAGATAACAAAATGCCTTAATTTAGTGGAAGCAGACATTCCCTGTTAATGATAGTACCTTATATTGGTATATAATTTATAGTTGAAGGGCTTAATCTCAGTTAATTCACATGGCATCCCCAAAAGTAGGGTATTATTATCTACATTTAGTGGATGAGGAAACCGGCACAACAAGAGGTCAAGTGATTTTCTCCAGGGCGTGAGCCTAATTTGGGACTCACATTGTCAGCCAGCTGACCCTAAATCCATTATTTGTTCCACTTAACAGCGCTAATCAATATGACGATTTCAGACCGGAAGGACAACTGATATTACAAAAATGACAAGAGCGTTGTGTGTTAAAATAATCTAATTCAGCTCTCTCGGCCTCGGTTTCCTCACCTTTAAAATTCAAGGATTTAATAAGGTGACCTCTAAAATCCATTTTAGCTTTTGATATTCCATGATTCTATTAAACATATACCTCATAGTTGCAATTTCTATACAAATTTTCATTTTCTTTTCAGTTTATATCAATAGTTTGCACAGAAAATTTAGTTATCAAGTATAACCGTATTTAAAAATGTGCTACCATATATAATATTTTTAAGAGGAAAAGGAAATTAAATATACAAAACTAAATATTAAATTTGAAGAATAGGAGTGAGTAGCTACCAATTTCTCCTGACCAAACCACAACTGCTCTGGGGCTGTCCTCTGTGTCCAAAATTGCTTAGTTTTCGGGCAAATGGGTATCCTTAGGAGGGATGCACGGGGAGCAGTAGAGAAGGAAAGGGACACCCCCCCAGCTGGCTCAGAAGCCAAATCCAAAAAGTCAAATACAAAAGAGCATTAAGCCATGTAGTCAATACTGATGGTCCCTAATTTAAATACAATTCTCTATTTGTTATTATAAACAGTCTGAGAAAATCTGGGGAGATTTCACAGGACAGGCTAAAAGCGAAACTGAAGAAAAAGGTGACGTTTTGAAGCCCATCCCCCCTCCCTTGAACACAACTGAGCTGGCTGAGCTGTGAAACTGTGATGGAAATATTGGGACTGTTGTGCCTGAAAAAAAATGCAGTGATCATTTCATTCTTCCTGTCTTTTAATGCTCCAGGGTTTTGGAGACGAATAGGAGCAATAAGTTCACTTTGCAGAATTAATGCAGTAATTCTTTATCATAAGAGCAGAGCATTACCTCAATCTGATTTTGCTACAAAATGGTTCAAAGTCTATTTTTAATGATGGCCCTAATTTGTTAACACCTTTTAAATTATTAATCCCCTTTATATTCAAGTAGTTATTGCATGTCATAACAATGTATCTATGCAGGGAAATTTAATAGTATTTTCTAGATGTCAAGAAAAGGCTTGTTCTGCAAAATGCTATTAAAACTGATAATGAGCTAAATATTTGCCATAGCAAACACTGAAATTACTATATCAATCAGCATTGGGCTCTCTTATTCAATAAACAGAAATTAACCTATTAACTATGCCCAACTTTCAGCAACAAAACAGTTGCTTTCAAGCATTTCCCCCTTCTTCAAATCTCTGTTTTCTTAAAACTACCTATTGCCCTATAATATCAGAGTTTGGAATCAAATTCTTAGTATCAGTATTTATGCTTGAAATTCTAACATAACAAGACATGATATCATCAATTTTGCTCCAGTGATTGCAGATATTTTTGTCTTACCTTTTAAATACACATTAACTTACACACACACAAAATACTGCATCTGATAAAGTCAAATACTCGAGCCTTTAAATTGCATTTTAGAATATTTTCCTGACTTTCAGGATTAAAAAAATTCTCCCTTTATGAATTATAGGGTTCTACTAAGGCATATCTAACAGAAATATAATAGTGAAATATAGTATAAGGATCTATCATTGGCTATTTATAGCTTTTATGCATTTATTTATTGTTGTTCAATTACAGTTGTCCCCATTTTCCCCTCATTACTCTCCCCTGAGCAACCTACCCCCCCACCTCCTACTTTCAAAACTCCCCTCCCCTTTGTCTTTGTCCATAGGTCCTTTATACATGTTCCTTGACTTGACCTTTCCCCTTATTTATAGCTTTTACATACTAAAATGAGGATAAAGGATATATTTTCATGTATTCCTTTAAGAAAGATGTAGATCCAAAAGTGTATTGCATAGTCTTGAAAACAAAAGAAAGTCCCTATTTCTGCTGTTATTTATGCTGGACAGAGAAATGTATCTTCTCATTGTGGGTATGCCCTAGTTCCAATTACCATCTTAGTTACACTTGGGCTGATAACCAGTGTCACACAAAAATGACCCAGAATTGGCTTTCATTCATACACTTTTCTGTTATTCCCATTATAACTTAGGAACTTGTAAATTTTCAGTTGCTCTCATAATTTCAAAATTTCTAAAACACTGCACTGCAGGCGCACTCCAGCTCATTTAAAATAAGGCTGTTAACATTGAAATGATGAGCATTGGAGATTACACATATAAACAATAAAAATACTTAAAAGTAGATAAAAATAAAATAACATGTCCATTATGCTTTAAACTTTCTCAGAGTGCATTGTGTCTATTCATTTCAACTTCCCAAAAATAAGCTACATACATCCTCTTCATTGACTACCAGGGGTGTCCAACCTGTGGCCCGTGGGCCACACGTAGCCCAGGATGGCTGTGAATGGGGCCCAACACATTTCAATTTACTTAAAATGTTACGAGATATTTTTGTGATTATGTGTCACAATATATTTCTGTGTGGCCCAAGACAACTCTTCTTCTTCCAGTGTGGCCCAGAGATGCTAACAGGTTGGCCACCCCTGGAAGGCAGACCAAGCGGACTTGCATGGCTGGTATAGTGAGTGTGAACACTGGGGAAAGAACCTAGACTTTGTTGTGTTCAGGATCACAACTCTGGTGGTTCTGAATGCTACCTCCTTCTTCGAATCACTGGGGGAGCTTTTTAAAAATGCCATTGTCTGAGTGCCACCCAATGAATAGCCATTTAAACCCAAATCCTTGGGTGTGGGGTGTGAGATTTCTGCATCAATAATTTTAAATGGCAGAGAATTCTAAGGTGCAGCCAGGGTTGGGAACCATAGGGATCTTGTTAAAATGCTGATCTGATCCATGGAACCTGGGTAGGTATGAGCTTCTGCATTTCTAAATGACTCCCAAGTGATATGCATGCTGCCCACTGCTGGGGACACACTACATTCTGAGTAGCAAGACCATGCTTCCTCCTACACATCCCTCTTCTATTACCACTTTGATGGGAAAACTGAAAACATCTTCACTTTTTAAAAGAGTGCATCTTTCATATTTAAGAAATTAAAGGCAGATATTTCCTTGAGTAGGTATATAATTCCTTTGACTTGAATAAATTACAATTTCCTGATAGAAATGCACTCAACTGAATTCCGATCTTCAAGGGGTTCAAAATTAAGCATACTCTAGTAAGTGATAATATCCTTTAAATTTAGAAAGTCCGGGGTCAATGACCAAATAGGGCAAAGACAGTGGTTCAAAGCATGGATTCTGAAATCAAACAAATCTGGGTTCAGATTCCTGCTTGGTCACTCACTCTTCACCTCCTTCTAAACCTCAGTTTTCTAAAGTGTGAAATGGTAGCAATAAGAATATTTGTTCATTGATTCTATAAAAATACATTTAAAGGCCAATTTGATGCCAGACACTGATATTCAGTGGTGAACAGGGCAGCCAAGGTTCCTACTGCCAAGGGGTTTACCTGTACTTAACTTACAGCATCTCTGAAGGAATAAAAAAGATACTGCATAGAAATTGCTTAGCATAGGGCCTACCATGTGAGGGCTCAATAAATGTTAGTCATTATTTTATATGAGTTCTGAAATCTTAGCTGTTTTATGTGTAATTAGCACATACTGTTTTGATATGTTGATAGCCCCGATAAGAACAGAAACCATTGATTAAATATACTAATCATAATTTTGGAGACGGAATAGCGCTTACGGGCACATTATGTGAATAAGCCCAGGAGCAGAGAGCTATGCCATTATTATTAAGAAATGAGTGGACTTTCGTTTTGAGTTTTATGGTCAATTTTTGGTGAAAGGCTATGCTACTCAGATGTTTCTCATAGCACTGATGAGTATGTCTGGGAACACGATAAGTAAATTCAAGTGATGGCTATGATGCAAAAATATTTAAAGTTTTCTTGAACACAAATTTGCTAAAAGCTTTGCATCTTGTTAGCTTAGTATTTTTGGAAATGGCTCATTTAATTATGAAATAGTGTCCATTTCAAGCAGATTTTCTACTTTTTACATTTTTAGAGAGATATGGTTTTTAAGAGATAGTTGAAAATAGGAAATTGAAAATAGGAAATAGGAAATTAGGAAAATAGGAAATTTCTCTCAGCTGCAAAATTTTAAATGTGGACAGCATAAAAGGAGATACTTTTGCTAAAATAACCCCTAAAAATTGTTGGGTATAGGAAGGGCACAGTATTAAAATAAAAATGTCAATAGTCTCTTTTTGTATCAGACTTCAAGCAAGCTGGATCGTTTCATAAGCCAGACTGCACAGAGGTAGAACATAGAAATACCTGATTATAACAAATAAAATGAAAACATACACCTTAGACCTCAAGTGACCCATTAGATCTGCCTTAGAATATTCATGTATTGACCTAGTCTACCTACTCTCTTATTGTCCTAGACAATGATTTTATGCCTTTCTTTTCTCCTTAAATCTAACCTCTAGGTACTGTTGTTGCTTCTTATTTCACTAAGAAACCTGGAGCACTGACAAGATAACGTGGATACACTTCCAACAGATCTACTCACCTAACTCACCTTGTCTGTGCACACCTGTTTCCATGGAGATGTGTCCAAGCTGCCAACAAAGGCCAACCCTGCCTTTTGTGGGCAGATCCCACCCCCTCTTGCCTAAACAAGCACATCGCTCCAACAATCCTCCCCTCTTCGCCATAATTTCTTCCCTCTCCATTGGATCGTTCTCACCGTACCCAGCCATTCACTGTGGGACCTTCCACAGTGAATGGCTGGGATGCACATGATGCACTGTGATGGAAATATTCCTTCCATCCTATCCCTTGTCTCCTTGCTCACTCCTCTTTAAGCCACAATGACTTTGCTTTCTTCGAACATAACAAGCACATTATGTTGTAGGCCCGTGGGTATTTTCCTTAGTTTTTGCCAGCTTAGCCATTCATTTTTAAAGTTTTTAAAAATCTGTGCCCCACGTTTCAATGGAAATGAAGTGTTTCATGGATCTGTAGTCGTCTGTGATGTTTCCCGCCCTCCACCTCCAGTGCCGCCCCTGGCACCCAACCTTTACTTGTGGAGTAACCTTGTCCTCAGACCTAGGCCATTCTTCTCTTTCTGTGCCTCTGCAGGTTAGTTCATGAAGTGCCGCTGCTACAAACACTGTCCGTAAGCTGAGTCCGAAATTCGATTCTGCAGCCCCGCCCTCCCCTCTGAGCTCCAGACGTACATATCCAAATCCTGCTTGAAATTTGTCCTTGAGGATCTAAATCACATCTTAAACATTTAAAACAAAACATCCAAATTAGAACCCTTGATTTTTTGTAAAGTCACCTCTGCCCAGGTGCTCAAACCAAAAATTAAGAAATCATCCTTCACTTCTCTTTGTTATTTATCCTCAAATGTAATCCATCAACCACTCTTGGGTCTAAAGAAAAATATCTCAAGTATGTCCGCTTCTCTTATCACCACATCTGTGCCAACACCTTGAACCAGCCAAATTTTTTTCAGAGAGGGAAAGAATGTCAGTATGTCATTTACTCTTTCTTTCTTTTCATTCAATTTTATTTTGGTGGGAATTAAGTTGGAAAATCTCTTTCCCACTTTGCTTTCTGCATTCCACATGTTTAGGATGTCATGGATTCTCTGTTGCACAGAATCACCCGCACACGCACACACACTGAACAGCAACTTCCACACTCAGGCTCAGGCGCAGGCGCAGCCACATCTCCTGTTTCACCTGGACTTATGTGAGTACACAGTTCTGAATCAGGAAGGAAATGGACCACACATTAAGTAAGTTTCTAGAAATGATGAGCAACAAAGAGCAACCTTGTAGAAATAAGTTTTGAATTGCTGTTTCTAAGATTTATAGTTTGGGCAGCAACGACTTTGAAAAAAGAGAAGAGGAATTTCAACCTGAAGTGTATTTGATTTTAAAATCTCTGAAAGATTTATAAATATAAGAATAAAATAAGTGTCTCACTCCAGAATTATTGTATGAAGACTTCTGAAAAAAGATTTTATAATAAATACTTATTGCTAACCTCAATAGAATATTTTCTAGTTATAACATTTAGAAATTGTTTTATTCCTTCCAATTAATTTCTAAAATTTCCCAAATAATTTCTAACCATCTTGGTGTTTAGGTATATCTTGATGCCATAAACAAATAGGAGCAACGCATTTTTAAAGGAATTCACTGTGGCTTAGAAAAAGCTTTGAAATAATATTGTAAATTGAATTCAAGCAAAATAGGTGACATATTCTTAAACTAGATCCATTAGTAAACACTGTTAATATTTAAGATCTATCAGTAATTTAAAATGATGACTTAATTAAATATTTTAAATACAAAAAATAGATGATATGATTCTCTATTTTAATTTTCAACAGAGAGCCATGATAGATTTGAATTAGATCAGGTTGGCTCTGTCTGGGCGAGTCTGGGCATCAGGACATTACCCTCAGTCATTGGCTCGCAGCTGTTGGTGAAACGGCCAAGGGCTCACTTTACTTCCTTTACATTGGTTCTGAATCTCCTCTTGATGCTAGCCAGAATCAGACTGAATTTATAGGTTTTCATGTAGAATGGAACCACCTGCTATTTTCACTGCTTTTAGAGCCTCTTATAACGAGATAGCAGAAGCGAGAAAGTGAATCTTAAATTGAACACTACATTCAAATAATCTTTTTTGGCTGATAGGATGTTATATTTCACCCCCACCCCATCTTAGTAATGACATTTATAGCTACTTGGGATTCTAGACCCGAGATTCTCAACAATTGGATATTTTACTATTTTAAAGTATTACATATGTTTTTACTTTTCTTTGATATGTCAAGGAGTGTAAACAAAATTCTTACTCAACATTTTATCTGTACAAGAAAGCAAAGAATGTTTAAATGTGTATCAATTTTCAGTGGGAGAGATAGAAGGAAATAATGTTTAAAACATAAAATTAGCTATTTTCTTCTAAAATCTTCCCACTTGAAATAAATGTGACACTATGCTTTGTAATAGAACTTTTAAAATATTTTAATTAAATTTAAACACTTGTTATAGGGCACTCTTAGAGATATATAATTTCAAGAATATATGCTTCCAGATCTGCTCAAATTCACCAGCTTCCTCCAAATTAAATTCATTGGAACACTTCTTTTTAAATTACTCTTCGGTCAATATCTGTAGGTAGGGATCACAATGTCTCAGAGACCTCAGTAACACACAGGGTTGGCCATATGAGTGGGTTTAGCAGGGCCAGACAAGTAATACTCCAAATTTGGGAGGTGTATGTGTAGAGGTTATAATGGTTGCCTTTTTCTGCACTGTAAACATATGTTCTTACTGTTTAAAACATATGAAAATAAAAGGAAGCATGTTCTATTATACAACCTCTTGAGACCAGCAGTATCCAGGGGTCATCTGCCCCATTTGGGTGAATGAGGTAAGACGTCCGGGCATATTCATAGTGGGGAACATCTGTAGGAGTGTCTTTCTCTGGGACAAGTGCTCTTCCTTGGGCTACTCTCAGCCCCTACTCTCTGAAGCTTCTCAGAGCTCCCCAGATTTCCCGGTTCTGGAGTCCATCTCTTAAAGTGCTGAACTAATATCTACTTAATACTTCATATACTCAATATGCAGGCTGGGGCAAAAGTAGGTTTATAGTTGTGAGTACACGAAACACAGAGTTTATTCTTGCATTATTATTGATTAATTATTGTAGTATTTTCTGTGTGAATGACTGTAAACCTACTCTTGCCCTGCCCTGTGTGGGTAGCTCACTATGCCAGGGTTTTCACACTCAGTTCTTTCAACATTCCAGAAGAGTTGGAGTGGTTTGCTTATGTAACAGATTAGAAAATGGATAATGGCTGGACTTGTATCAGAGTCCATACCTCTTGCGTCTCCCTATGGAGCACTTCCTTGATTCCATCCCAGGAGCTTGGAGCTTGTGGACTTGCAAGAGTCTCACAAACAGCAAACTATCCTCACAATCTTGGACTTGAGGATTATAATAGTTAGATGAACTTTGAGTAACTCACTAGTTAGACATGCATATGCAATGTAAAGTATGCAAAAGGCAATGATTTATACAGGAAAATAAAATGGCAGCAGACATAATTTGTTATGAAAATATGTCCCCCTTTCTTGAAATAACGCTGTGTATTTAGAAATACATCTGACAACAAAGTGTCTATAACAAAAAATGAAATGCAATAAAATATATAGCCATATTTAAGTAGAAAAATTGCTAGATTGATAACCCAGTATTAGAGGCTTGATATCTTTCCCAATCAAAAAATATATATGCAATAACAGTATATGGATTACACTGTATTGAAGTGAGTTAACTTTTTTTCTTAGTTAACTTTCATATTAACCTCCAGAAAAGGGAATAAAAGAGCGAAGCTCTGAGCAGAAGCTTCTTTCCTTTCAGACTACTGGAGTGGAGATTCTTAAAACCACAGTAAATATTATGGCCCAACACCCATTACTTCTAAACAGATGATAGTTGGAAACTGGTATTATTTTATAGCTTAAGATTAAAATCTTGAAATACACATGACAAACAAATAGGTAGACTGTAAATTTTGCTCAGCACTGTAAAGTCATTTTATTTTCATATTTATTTTACTTTTTCCCTTCACTTCACAATTAATGTACTTTTAACAATCTATTAATTTTAAATATTACATTCCATGTGAATGGCCAAGACATAATATTTAATACCTACAAAATAATGAACTGAAAAATTTATTTAAAAAGTGTTCACTTTCTGCACAATAGTGGCAGGGAAGGAACTATTAGGAGACAAGATAAGTCTACTGTGTAAAACTAGTGAAAAAGCATAATTCAATGTAGGAGAAGTTTCAGTGTCTTCTGTGTGTATCAAGTCAGGATGTCAGAAATCAATTTGTGAAAGTCCAAGTACACATATAGAATATAAAATTGACATTTGGGCAACAAGATGCACTTATGAATAAGGGTATTACATCTGAAAAGCTGTCATTGTAGACAGCATGTTTTATTATTTCTTTTATCCTCACCTGAGGATAGCAAATGATTTTACAATAAAATATTTTCCTATAGTACCTCAGAAAGTGTTCATGTGTGTTTATGGTCTTTCCTCATCCTCATACCTGCTCAGTTTCCCTTCGCCTACTCCTGTACCCCAAAGGAAAAGGATTTTCATTGGTTGAGACATGCCAATTAGCAGGTACTCTTGAGAAAGACATGCTTATTGATTTTAGAGAGAAGGGAAGGAGGAAGAGAAACATCAATGTGAGAGAGAAACATCAATTTGTTGCCTCTTGCACACGACTGACTGACTTTCTAACATGGCTCTGTTGGAGAAACAGCAATAAATTTGAAAATACCACATTCAATGCAAGAACTAGCTCATTGTTTTTGTTTAGTAAGAAATGATAATGACTGATGATGGAAACATTTTTCTTATGTCAATGCCATCTATGCCATGATGCAAAATGCTGTTGATCATAGCATTTTGTTGTTTTTAAAACTACCCCATAATTCCTATGAGGAAATGTCTATGAGAGTAGGAAATGACAAATCCAACCAATTTATTCTGTAATTATGACTTTGCTATGAATGACTATTTAGAATAGAATATAGAAGCCTGTAGGCAAGTAATCTTTCTAAATTTAAATTGACTTGAGTTTTAATCACCATAGGTACCCAAGTTAACATCAATAAAAAAAGAAAAAAGTTTTGGATTCAAACAGGTAACCTGAGAAGACCTTATATTCCCAGAAACCCTGTGGTTCAGGTTCAGAGCTCTGTCACAGGAGTGGAAAGGCAGTCAGAGAACAAAAGCAGTTAAGGTATAATTCAAATTCCTGCATTTTTCAGATTCATCAAAGGGGATCCAGTCAGGATCCAACATACATCATAATCTCTCATTTCCTTCGTCATACAATTCCTTTACACTCTCCACAGCTCCCCAAAACTTCACGTAAATCTTCTCTCCTCTCTTTTGCTCAGCACCTTTGTCTCTATCCCCATTCACCTTGTTCTTCATTCTGTTGTGAATGAAGGCTTAGCCTTGCTCTCAGCCAATGAAAATCCTTTTCCTTTGGGGTACAGGAGTAGGCGAAGGGAAACTGAGCAGGTATGAGGATGAAGAAAGACTGTAAATACACATGAACACTTTTTGAGGTACCATAGGAAGATATTTGATTGTAAAATAATTTGCTAGGCTTTAACATGACTCATTAACAGCTGCTTTTAAGAAAGTCAGTCATTTAAAAGGGGCATTAGTAGAAGAATTAATGGTTTCAACTGTTTATGGTATTTTTTTTAAGATTTTTTATTTATTTTTAGAGAGAGGGGAAGGGAGGGAGAAAGAGAGGGAGAGAAACAGCAATGTATGGTTGCCTCTCACATGGCCCTCACGGGGACCTGGCCTGCAACCCAGGCATGTGCCCTGACTGGGAATCGAACCGGGACCGCTTGGTTCCCAGCCCGCGCTCAATCCACTGAGCTACACCAGCCAGGGTGTTTATGGTATTTTTGGTGCTACTCAACTAAGAAAAGAGCTTAATCTCAGATGAAGGTAGACCACTGATTGCTTCATTTCTAGAGCAGGAAGAGGCAGCCTCTTACCTTTAATATTATAATAATGTCTCTGATATTTGTCTTCTATATTTGTACTAAATAATACCATTTCTTTTAGGATATAGCAGGATGCATTTATAAACTTCTTAATTATTCCTTCAAGATCAAAAGGGAAAGATGGCATCCATGAATTAATGAAAATTTTAGAGAGCAATTAACCCAGGACCCTTAGGAACCTAGGTCTCAAACGGTACTTTCATCTAGCAACCTAAGACCCATTTCTATCTCTAAGCTTTCTAAAGACTTGTGAAGTAGGCTGAGCAATTAATTAGCTCACTAGCTTGAATTAGTTTTCAAATATAGTATCCCCTTACTTTTCCAGTATGTTTTTAGATGGCAGAGGGTGAACTTTTGGAACTTACATTCACTCCAAAGGTGAAAAAAATTTAAAAGAGTAAAATTGTTGTGAGCAGTACAGAATGATGGAAACAGTGTGAGATACGCTCTTTGAAGATATACATTCTGAAATCCTACTTGTTCCCAAGTCTTCCCTTCTGTTTTGACAGGGCAGAGGGGACGATGCTTCCTCTCTATTACTGACCACTCCAGCATCTGTGTGGTTGGCTAGCGTTGTGATCGATGTCTCAGAACTAGTGCATAGGGGTACAAAGAATATCAGTTAGGAAATCTGGAAGCTGATTATTTAGGTTCAGAAAAAAACCTTTTAAAAGTCACAGAACTGAAACAAGGAAAAAATAACATTTTAGATCATTTGTTTTCATGTAAATATTATTTAAGATATTAACTTTTTCTTAGAGCTGCCAAACTCACCTATGAAGGGGGGGTGGGAAATTGCTCAACATAATATAAAGGTAATGGCACACAAACATTATCTTACTGCATTAGGATACATTTTCAATAGTTCAAGTTGTTGAGATATATTTCCATAGCATAAATGTAGGACCAATAAAAGAATTCTATTAAAATTATATTCAAGCACAATGCAAGATGATCTTATATACGCCTATTATATTCCCCATATGTCATCTTATGTGTGTGTGTACAGAGGGTCAAAAGGGCAGCAGTGATTGTGAATTTATTAAGCCAAACATTTGAAAGTTCAAATTAAGTCTACCATGTTTAGGTTTCCCTTATGTTTTTCAATTTTTGACAGCTGTCAGTTTACAGATATGATTACTTTATCTAAGCATCACAAACACTGCATTAGTATCTTCAGAAAATGCCCTGTGAAAGAGGCAGTTTCACTGTCCTGAATCAATTACCGCATTCTTAAACTTGAAGTATATTTATTTGTGCGCACAGAGGCAGCCAGTGGGAGGGTATTGATTGGAGTATAATGTCATGTGTAGCGGGAGAGAAAGATGAAAAGTGTTTTCTGTTTAATGGGTTGGTATTAAGTAGGTGGGAATGGCTTCTAATTAGCCAACAATTGCTGTGTTTCCCACTTTCCCTCCTTTCCCTCCTCCTGCCGGTCACCAGCTGCCAATCTGCCCCCATTTTTTTTTATTTGGAGTTCATTGCTCACTGCAGGGAAAGCCTTTGTTTGAGAAAGAGGGCTCCCAGGGTCTCAGCTGCCTGGGTACAGCTTGCTGCCTACGATGAGTAGCAACTGTCAGTTTATTTTATCTCAACCTTTTCATCATGCTGCTGAAACTGATCGACTGAAACCACCTGAGAGACCTGAGGATTCTGCACCTACAAGTCATTAGCTAGGACTGCAGTCTCTCACCACATAGCAAGTCAACGGAATGCGTCCTGAAATTCTGTCCACTTTAACCCCATGTTTCCCCAGGAACACGTAAGAATTCTGTCCCTTCTGGTTGTTGAAGCCGAGTCAGTGGGAGACGACTCATCTGACGTGCAGGCATAATGAGTCAGGATTATTTGGCTTTGGCTGCAGGAAGAGGAAAATGGGATGAGGGTCTCCTACAGTGGTGGTCCCACTGATGGTGGGGGGACACTGTTCCATCGACAACAAAAAGTGAATGTGAAATCGGAAAAAACATTTTACAAGGTGACTTTATAACACCAGGCCTTAAGCCCCATTCTTTACACATAGCACATGTGCCAGACTGAAGCCCCACTTTGCATGCATGTGATCAATAATATAGCTTAGGGGGTTTCCTGTCTCATTTTAGAACGGAGGAAAGAAAATGCCCCCCCACCCCAAATACGCTTTGATGATACTTTGAAGACCTTTTTTTTTTAGAGAGAAACCATCTAATCTGTTGTATCCAGAATGCTTCAACACAGAATTACATAATGAGAAAATTCCCAGGAAAATCTTTAGTAAAAATCAATGTTATGCAAACCTATTGAAAAATAATGCTGCCGAATACCACTTAGAATTGTGGAGTTGTGACTAGGTGATATTTACTACATTTCAACATGGGAAGTAGGCTTCTTAGGGGAGTGAGGTGCTGGAAACATATAAAAACAATGTATTTTAATGTTTCATCTTCAGTTTGTCTTATTGAAGGAGAAAGGAAAAGGAAAAGAGCAGAGAAAAAATATTATTTCTGATAAATGATGAGAAGTAACAAATAAGAGTTGGGACTAGGGAGGAAGAGTTCAAGAACTTTCACTTGATTTAAAAATAGATATCTAAAGAAGGCTAAAGAATAGATGTACTGATTTAGAGTGCTTTTCGTAATTCATATATGAACTTACGTTATTAAGAAATGTCATAACATTTCTCTAAAGATCCATTAAATGGATTTACATGCATTAGTGAAATATACATTACATATTGATAAATATTTAATATATATCACATATAGCAAAATATATAAACACATAATCTATGTATATAATATATAAATATATAACATATGTAAGGAAATCTAACCGTGCACATAACCTAGTGAGCTTGTTAAAAGCAGATTCTCAAGCCCTGTTCACTAGGGCGATTCTGATTCAGTAAATCCGTGGTGATGTACATAAAACAACCCCTCTGACCAGCACCGGTCAGGAAATTTTAATGCAGGTGGTCCTTGAGTTGCACCCTTGGGAACCTGTCTAATGCTTACTGGGAAGTTTAGTTTTCCACAGAGCATGTTAAAATACTTCCATCATGATAGGAAATTAAACAGTATATTTTGAGTCACCAGTGAACAATTCTAATTTCACTTTTTCCTCATAAGACTCTTCTACTTATAATTTCTTTAAAATCATTAAAAAATGAAATAGACTAGACTACAACAGAAAAATACCAGAGTGCGTCACATGTAGTAAGTATCGTTTTGTCAAGCTCTTGATTCAATTACATATTACATGTCATGGGGTAAAATATATTTCTTACAGTAGGATTTAGTTAAAGAGTCCACTGCTTTACAACCTGTTCTTCACTCAGCAGCCAAAGTGATCTTTCTAAAAAGTCAGAGTCCTGTCCTCAGATCTCCATGACAATTTTCCATCACAATTGGAATCTAATCCAAAGTCGTCACTATGGCCCAAAGGTCCTAGATGAACTGCCTTGTGCTGAAATCTCACTTCTTCCCTCTGCCCTCACTCAACTTCCTCCTGCCATATTGGTCTTCTCTTTGTTACTTGAACAAGTCTAGCTTTACCTTCTCCCCATTTCAATGAAGCTTCTATGCACACCATGTCTCTTTTGTTGTGACTTCTCTGAACCTTCTGTTTAAAACAGCCCTCCTCAAATGCAATCACTTCAGTCCCCTTTCCCTGCTTTTTCTTCACAGCATTTAGCACTGTCTATAGCGGTAGCCTGCCAGCATCTAAGCCTCCATTTCCATGCTTCAGAAATTGTAATTCATGTAAGGCGTTGAAAAGCCAGATACTTTCCTAGCTTCTCTTGCAGCTGGGCAGAGTCACGTGAGCAGCTTCCACCAATCAGCTGCATACACTCCAAACTTTGGAACCAGAGTTGGGACTTGTTAAGCAGAGCTGTGCAGAATCCAGCCTGGCAAGGCACGTCATCAGGCAAGATTCTATACTGTAAAGCTTCCTAATAGATCTCATGACAAGAAATTCACCGGCCACCATACTAATATTTGTGCTGTTTAATTTTTTTCTTGAGCATTTTTTGCTCTTATGTAAACATGGCTTTAGCACCTGCAAACCTGAAAGACTTGTCATATACATTTTTTATTCACAGAACAGGGTAGTTAATTCTTTTGTATCCCTGTAAACAGGTTTGTATAAATTTTTTCATGAATCTAAAAACAATTACTGAGTTACACATTGTGAATAGAGAGTATTGCATTTATAGTTATTTATAATTTTCTTTATTTTTAGTAAATGGCTTGATATTTGTCTGTTACTTCAAATTGATGTGCTTAAAAGAGTCAGGAGGAGATCCTGAAGAAAAAGCAATGGCTGGTTTGGGTCTACTCATCTTTTACAAATTATATTTTTCTTGGCATGTACTGAGAAAGCTATCCAGTAGAAAGTTGGTATTTTGTAAAGGAAAATGCATATGTTATAGATAGAAAGTGACAGTATTATGCATAATTATCTATGCAATTACACTTGCACATGCTTGAACATTTTTAGCCAGGAATGCTTAATAACATTTGCATGGTTAAATGAGACAGCAGAAACAACTGGAAAGGCCTCAGGGCATGGTCATCTATTTAAGCATCCGCTTGGATTTTCAACATAATTAGTCATATAATTGTGTGCCTAAACTTAGTAGATTCATGTAAGTAATTATAAATTATTAAAAAGCTGTGGGTGTATTTGCTATTTCCTGCCAATCAAGTTACTAAGGAATATACTATATTCATGTCTCATCATAGAAATCTTCAGGTAAGATTAGAATGTAAAGCCCTGTATGAAGGTGAATGAACAAGTGAATCCATTGAGATGAGAGTGAGTTAATATAGCTCTTTGAATATCCATCGTTTTAGGAAGAATTCCTATGATCAAATCATACTATCAGTCTGTTCACCTGTCCCCACTCAGATTTGTATGAAAAATATTTCATTTGCTTATGTTATATTCAATACAATGAGCTTTTATGTTTATTAATTTTTTTTCAATTTTAATTAGTACCTAGAGTTTGGACATAATAGTATAGCTGAATTCTATTAGTGGTTGTTGGTAAAACCTTGGACCAAATAAATCTGAACATCAAATATATTAACCTCACAACATTAAGGTGGCCATTTGGACTCAAATTTTCCCAGTATTTCTCACCAATCTTCTTCTCAACTATTGATTTCGAAGCTTCATTTCATATTTCTCCACTGTTATTTTAATATCGAAGTTAAAAACATGTAGAGACTCAAGGAAAACTATGTATCTATCCCCAGGAGCTCATCTAACAAGCAAGACTAGAAGACCTTTGAGAGCATTGAACTAAAATTCCTTTGATAAGGGTACAAATTACATTTCATTCTCTGTATGTTGCAAAATATATTTTATTAGTTCATACAATAAAATGTGTTGTCTTAATTCAGAAAAATCAGACTTATCTCACTAAAGGCTAAAATTAACCGGTCCTTTTTCTCTCTTTGGGTGCCTGATTCCATGTCAGAATTCAGTAAGTGCAGCCCCTTCAAGGCACAGCACTTAAATGAGCTAACTTTCGTTTTCCTTCTTCGTGTGACAAGGTCCAACTTTGTTTACCCTAAGGGCATGATGAAAAAGCATCTATTTGCTCAGAATTTTTGATTGAAGGTTAGAATGAAATGAAAGGAAGGAAAAAATACCTGAGTACACGGGAGTGTTAAAGGATTTGGGGTTGATGAATATTGGTCGGTGTTTTTCATAGTCATTTCACTGAGAGAGGAGTTCAGAGGACTCAGAAAGTTGTGTG
Source organism: Micronycteris hirsuta (assembly GCA_004026765.1). Lineage (NCBI taxonomy): Eukaryota > Metazoa > Chordata > Mammalia > Chiroptera > Phyllostomidae > Micronycteris > Micronycteris hirsuta. Next base: position 37,639 of record PVJI01007574.1, read on the forward strand.
CTCAGGTCCGTTCGCAGTGCTTCAAGAATTCACTTCCGGAAGGTCAAGACACCGGCTGGGATGGACTGGCATTAAAATGAGGAATGTTTTGACATTTCTTCTGATTAGACTCCTGCTCATCATTTCTCACTCTGCACACACTGGACCAACCGCAGGAGGCAGACGTCATCCGTGAGTGGTGAGACATATATCTAGCGACTATAGCCCAGTCAGTCATCATAATAAAGCATTATAAATAATTTCTAAAAGGATATTCATCATGAAAAGTATTTATTTTTCTATTAATTATGCTAAGGAGCCTAGGCTATGAAAACATTCACTCTCATCTGAGAGTTCAAGACATAGGGGAGGACAGAGTAAAAGAATATAAAGGAGAGTGAATTCTGGGACCATGGATATAACTTTTGATCGATGTTGTGGTTAAAAAAACAAAAAATTTGTAATGATGAAAATACCAAGTGAGAGGCAATTAGAAAAAAAAACTCTCACACAACACCTCAGGCCAGGGAAACTCTGAGAAGAATTAGAAGCCAAGATTTGTTTTTTTTTATGTTCATGTTTTAAATACATTATTAATGTCACTTCTTTTTCAGAAGAAATTATATGGATCAAGAGCCACTACAATTGTCCTCACAGAATCTTATCAAAAAAGGATTAAATACACATAGGAGAGGGTCTTTTTCTCCCCCAAGTTGGGGGGCGGGGGCAAACGGTAGGAAGTGCTATACATTGGCACTGTACTTAGAGTCCAGGGCCTCAAGTAAAATGACGTGGCTAGAAGCAGAGGTAAGACCCCTCACTGGGTGCAGAACAACTAGACACAGGTGACGACAGGTTTTGCCAGAACTGCGCTCCCTAGGAGCCTTCTGCTGGGACAGCTCCGGCATGCACTCCGGTTGTGCTATGCTTGAACCCACTGCCAAACTTTTCACAAGCTTTTTCCGATGAGCAATTCCAGAGAAAATCAAAATTAAACCAGATTAGAGAAACTCAGCTACATTTTTCTTAGAAGTGGTGAGTTCAGTGTACATTGGAAAGTTAAAAATGGTAACACCATCAGCTACCAAGAACTGTGAGCAGAATCTAAAAGAAGTACAGTTTTTCTTTGAGCAATCAAGAATTCTCTTTCATTGAACCAAAGCAGCAGATAGAGAAGGAGGCTCTCAGAGCGGGGGAAAAAAGAGAGATCTTTCAACCCAAGGGATCTAGAGCTACATTATTATTTCCCAATGAAGTAAGCATTCGTTTTCTGAAGAAATACTTGATTCCTGAGGAAGCAAACTTGTCACTTATGCTGTAGAAAATATACAAAGATGGGTGAACTCTATTTGAATAAGGAAATTTGAAATTCAGGCTCAAATTCTGCTGCCCTTTTTATTTAAAAATTTGGCTGCAATTAACTACTGATTTGTCTTTTCCAGCATGTTTCATCTCTGAAAATATTTTTTATCAGTCACAGAAGACATTAAATTCTCTAAGCTCTTTCTTGAAATTTATTAGACGTCCACTCTGATAACCTATCCATTTAAATTAGATTAGCAAAAAAATGCATATCTTTCTTAAGCTGTTTGACAGTAGAGCATATAAAAACAATATATTTTAATGTTTCATCTTCAGTTTGTCTTATTGAAAATTTTTGGGGTATGACTAGAAAAGGAAGTGAGATGCAAAGGCTCCCTGCTTCTAAAATATCACAGGCAGACTCCACATGCAGACACACCGTTTACAAATCGCCCTGCAGAGAAATGGCAGTCCCAGAGCTCCCACTGGAGCTCCTGCTGCTGCTGTCTCGGGAGCCCTTGTGAACAGTCCTGAGGCTCACGGAGCCAGGGCAGCCTTAACTAAGCTGTGATAACAAATAACTCCAAGAATCCCAGTGTTCATCATAATAAAGGGCTATTTGTGTTCACAAAGACACTGCCGCAGGTAGGAATGGCTTTCTAGGACAAGTGGTCTACACGTGCAGATTCAGTGAGCGGGCTGCTTTGACCTTGTGGTTCCACAGTTTTTAACTATGGCTTCCTCCGTGATCTATGCAGCCGGGCATGAATCAGCTACTGGATCTGAGAAGGGCTCCCCTCTGCGTAAGCCCAGAAGTAACTCCGGTCCCTGGGCCAGGACTGGTCACGTGCACAGCTTAGTTGCCAGGGACTGAGTAGAGCCATCTCCCGCATGCCCAGGAGAGTAAAGAACCAGATAATGGTAAGCACTTGTAAATTCTACCCCCTTAAGCAATGGTTACTGAGCCCTCTAAAATTATATGCAATAATTGTATGTTTTTCTGATGAGAGGGGAGGGTCCTTAGCTTTCATCACTTTCTTTAATGGGAGAGTGATCTGTCACCTGAAAATTCTAACAAGCTTTTTTTCCCCCAAAGAAGGTATAGATTTATAGTGAGGAAAGGAAAGCTTTGAAATTCAGGAATAGCTCATAGAAGTTGAATTTTAGGGTAGATTCCCAGACTTTACAAGATCTGTTTACCTAATAGTCACAATTATCTTGCTTCACATTGCGTGAATAATTTCAATTACATGCTTTATTACTACGACTGTGCTAAGTTTTAGCAGCAGGTAATCTTCAAACATTAAAAAATAAATCCCTAATGCTCTGAGGAGGTTAAAGTGCTTTTCGTCACTCCTCGTACGGTGTGAATCAGTTCCGTCAGATTGATTTCTCCCTAACGATGTCCAGAACTTCAACCCTCTGAGGGACAGGTGTCCTAAATGGGGAAGGAGTTAAGTGGGGAGAAGGGTAAGAACATTTAGAACATGGAGCATCTTTAAAATTCAGAGAGAATGTCAAAGCCTGAGATACTGCCTAGTGCTTGAAAACAAAATTAATGAAAAGACTATGCAACAAAAGTGTTCCTGAGGCGTTCCTTGAGCACTAATTATGCGCCAGGCATTGCGCTGCTGCTGGGGATGCAGTACCAACTCTGGTTGCGGCTCTGCAAGAGATGACGTGTCAGCCCCGCTTGGCATTTTATTGCTACTGTGCTCTTAGCTGTTAGTGCTTTTGTCTGGGTTTTACAAAAGAAACAATGACAGTGATTAAAAAAAAAGAAAAAGAAAAACACCAGCTAAAAGGGACTTAAGAAATTGGAAAATTTGCCTCACATAAAAAGATGGTGGTGGCAATTATAGGATTTGTTAATTTAGCACATAAGGATGTCATTCAGGACCTAGACTCCTACATGTTCCCGCTGCCATCATCTTTGTGGTGGCCTAGCTGCAAGATGGCCATGGCAGCTCTAGGCATCACATATTCATGTACCTTTTAAAGTCAGGAAAAGGGGAATCTCCTCTTCCTGTGCACCTTTATGAGAATGGACAAAACCTTCCCAGGAATTCCTCAGGAGATTTCCTTCTCTTATTTCTTTAATTAGAATTGTGTCAGGAATCCTCCCTGAAGCTATCACCTGCTAAGTATCACAAGGTCACTTTCGTTCATCATGGAGAAGTTTCTTTAACATTTCTTCTTTGTGTGTTAGTGATGAAATCTTTCAGCTTTTGTATGCCTGGAAACATCTCTGTTTTACCCAAGCGTTTGAAAGATATTTCACTGGGTATAGAACTCTAGGTTTGATGTTTTTTTCTTTTAGTACTTTAAGCAAGTTGCTTTTTTTCTTTTGACTTACACAGTTTACAGTGGTGTTTCTGCTCTATCACCTTTGTTCCTTTGTTTGCAGTGTATTTGTCCTTTCCTACCCCATACCCTCCCTAGCTTTGTAAACCTTTTTTCTCTTCATCATCAGTGTGAAGCCCTGTGATTATAATGTAGCTTGGTTTAACTTTCTTCATGTACCTTTTGCTTAGGCTTTATTGAGCTTCTTGGGTCTCTGGGTTTATAGTTTTTATCAAATTGAGAAAAACATCAGCCATTTATTATTTTAAAAATAGACCCACAATTCTCTTTTTTTTAAATTTTCAGTATTTTTTCTCTGTATTTCATTTCGGGTAGTTTCCATTGCTATGTGCTCAAGTACACTAATCTTTTCCTCTGCACTATCTAATCTGCTGCTAACCCCATCCAGTTTATTTTTAATTTTGGTTATTTTATTTCTTCTAGAAGTTAAATTTGGATCTTTTTCTTATATCTTGCATGGCTCTAATGTACAAGTTTAATCTTTCCACTACATTCTTTAACACAAGGGGTACAGTTTCTATAATCTTTTAATGTCCTGACCTGCTCATTCTATCATGTGTGTCATTTGTCAGTTTCTATTTATTTATGTATGTTCTCCTTGTTATGAGTCATATCTTCCAGCTTCTGGGTATGCCTATGTAATTTCTGATTGGATGCCAGATAGTGTGAATTTTACCTTGTTGGGTGCTAGATATTGTTTATTACTATAAATATTCCTGAGTTTTGTTCCAAGATTCAGTTAAGTTATTTGGAAACAGTTTTATCCTTTTATGGAGGCTTATTGAAATACACATGACAAAATCACAAAATATTTTAAATGTGCATAGTGGTAATTTAATTGGATACTTGTTTTTAAGCTTTGTTAGGTGGGGCCAAAGAAGCTTTTCATTTAGAGCTAATTTTTCTTTGCATTGAGACAATGCCCTATGAATTCTCCACTTGATGTGCTATGTTTAATGAGGTTTTTCTATTCTTGCTTGTGGGGGCATAAACTATTCCCAGCTCTGTTTGAGCTGAGGTGATTTTCTGCCTGATCCTTTTGAGTGGTTCTTTTGCTAGCCTTCGGTAGTTTCTGTACATGCACGATCTGATCAGTACAGAGATGAAGACATTATAGGTATCTGTCTCTGTCTTTCTGTCTCTCTCTCTGTCTCTCTCTCTCGCTGGCTCTGGCTCTTTCCTTTTGAGTACTCTTTGTTGTGAATTCTAGCCACCTTGGTCTCCCTAGACTCCAAATTCAGTCTCTCCTCAACTCAGGGAGTGTGCTGGGCTCTCCCTTGGTGCCCCTCCCTGTGCAAAAGCCTGGCAACTCTCTCCCCTCAGTACTCTGGGAAAATCATGCCGCTCAGCTCACTGGTTTCCCTTTTTCAGTGATCACTGTTCTGTGCTGCCTATTGTCCAATTTCTGAAAACATTGGTCTTATATGTTTTGTTTGTTTTTTTAGTTGTTTAAGACAGGAGAATAAATCTTTTCCCTTTCACTCCATTTTAGCCAGAAGATAAATTCTGCTTGTTTTTTTCCCCCACTGTGAATATTTTTATCTAGACTTTAATTTAAAATGTTAGATGTGCTTTTACTAGCTAGAATACAATAAATAAGAACGTACAACACATGGAAAGAATCTAGGACTAGAATTCCAGAGAACTGGATTATAGATCCATTTTGTTTTTCAAGTGATTCCACGATTGCATTACCCTGGGTCTGAGGACATTTGAAAATAAAAGGTGTGCACAAAATAATTCCTTTGGTTCCACACAACTCTATCATTTCATGATAATAGGAAACTCAAAACATTTCAAGAAGATTTTAATTCATTTTCAGAGGCAAGAGGCTGTAGAAGTGGTACCAGATTCAGGAAGGGCAGAGATAGCCACAAACTGAAGTGTGTGAAGAAGAAACAATGAGGAGCAGTGAATGAGGCACGTTCTGGAACTGGAGGCCCCAGAAACCGTGCGGAAAGGACAGGATTTGAGGAACTGCCGAGGGAAACGTGACATAGGGTTGGCTGAACAGGAGGAGGAATTGAAAATCTGCAGATTAAATAGTTTATTAGGTTTAGCAACCTCAAGAGTGCCAACCAGGGAAAAGTAAAATTGCAGATAGCTAGAAACTTCTCTAAAATAAACTCCAGCAGAAGGATCATTACACTGGCATTTATGTGGCTGTTAAACATATAATAATAGTAATAATAATAACAAATTAACTTTTGTGGAAACCCACAAACACTGGTGTTTATGGGGGGGGGACAACAAATAAACTGCTCACGATTTTCCTGGGTTGCACTCTAAGGGCTACGGAATGCAGTATTTATTCAGAAGATGCTCTTACTGAGGAACTGTGGTCAGTTCCAGAGGAATCTTATCAATGAGCTATTTGAAACCTCAGATAACAACCTGAAGATATAAAGTGAAATCTTTTGCCAAGAGTCACAAAACTAATTAATGTTCAATATGATATTGGAACCCAGGCCATAGGATACTTGCTAGCCTCTCAATTACACCAAGTTGCTTTGGTGAGCTGTAAGTCACATTTTTCACCAGAATCTTCTTTTTATGTGTCATCTTTTTGAACACATTATTAGCCAGTTTTTCTCTGTGATGATAGGATAATACAAAACCTGCTTGCTGACTTTCGGCCAAGGACATGAGTTTCTCCTCCTTGTTAGGGTTATTTAACAAACAGAAGTAGCTGATCAAAGTATAACAGAACATGAGACTCACTCTTGAATGTTGCTTTTTCACCTTCATTAAAAGGATTGAGTTCATGTATCAAAAATACAAACAAAGAATAGGGTAGGAAAACAAAGCTCAGCATGGAACCAAGGGCACCAACGTGAAGGCAGTACAAACCAAGGACCAAGAGACAAATTAATGATCTTGATTGTTTTCCTTTAAGAAAATTTAATGATTCATTAAACCATGGTGATATTTTTGGCACTCAAGGAAACTTTTCTAAAAAACTGTCATTGTCTATACTGATTAGGAAGCATATTCATCTATTTCTATACTCAGAATCTTCACCCTGTTTCTCTCAAATAATTTATATTTGGCTACAATAAGAATGCTCATTAGGACTGTGTCACTGATGTTATCAGTGATGTGGTTAACAATCTCGGCATTGAGCGGCTGTAATTACATTTCTAGGTGAGCGGTACTATTACCTGTCTCACCGCTGGGTCTGTGACCTCCACGAGGCAAGATGAATTAACTTTTCATTAAAAAAAAATGCTTCATGATTGTAGAGATCATAGTTCTAGTAAGGGAAATAAACTATATTCTAGGGAAGTCAGCAGAAATTCATAGGCCCTTAAGTCTTCCAGAGCTAACTAATTTCTCTTGCTTCAGACTTCAATAATTGTATTGAACTGCAATCGATTTGAATTCCTTCTCAATTCTTAAATTTGGGAGGAGACTCTATTTGTACTTTGCTACTGGAAAGGAAAGGGGGAATAGGAAGTCATCCCGGCCACATGTGAGAGTATGAGAATGGAGGGAAGGTTCCCATTCTGCTCTGCTCCCTCTGAAGGGTACGAGAGGGGAGAGATGGCTGCTGAAGGGCTGCTCCATTTCATCTAGAGGAGGCCTGCGAGCTCTCGCTGCTCTGTTCCCTCCGGGGGCCGCGCTCCTCTGCTTAAAAGAACACTGCCGGCTCTGCGGGCTAATGATTTGTTTGGAGGATGTGAGTCTCAGAGGTGACGGTAACCACACAGCTTTTATGATGTATCTTTCAAATCTTTGATCTGCCTTTTTCTAAATACATGGGACCCCTCTGTAGCAAGATTAAAGATGCCTTTTCTGACAAGAAAGGTAAAGTTTGAAAACCTAAAAGCTGCTCAGACCTCCAAATAATATTTCTGGATTTATTTTGCCAACATCATACTTGGTGTTATCGTGCATTTATGTGATAATTGCATGGTAATCAAAAGGCAGTATCAGATCATGGGGGGGTTCCCCCATATTTTCCAAGGAGGTGGGGGACCATGAATCTTGTTTTAAAAAGTGGCTAGTACAAACTAGTTTATGGCTAGGACATATATACTCATCTTAAATTCTATTTAATTTGACAAATACTTACTTGCTAGCAAGTGGGTGTTAGACATTGTGCCTTTTTTTTTTAAATACGGAATACCAAGAATCAAAACCTGTTTTCAAGAGACTCATACTCTCCATGGGAGGATAAGGCAATAGAAGAAATGGCCATGACAGGATACAAAATATGACCTATAAAAGTGTTTGGAGAGAAATGAGTAGCATTCAACGTGCGACAGAGAGAACATTCAAGTGAGAGGGAATTGGGAGAGTTCAGCATTTGAGGACATTGCAGGATCCGTGAGACTTCTCTGGGTAATGTTGGAGCTGGAAATAAGGTGTAGCAGGGCGAGGAGGTGGTCAAAAAAGGTTGAGAAGCTTGTACTTAATTTGTTGGCAGTGGGGAGTCAATGAGGGTTTTTAAGCAGAGCAAAGATAGGACAATAAAAGTTGTGGTGTAAGAAATAATTTGGAAACATTTTAGAGTAGACCTTAGTGTATTTTGAGCTAAAACTATGTTTATGTAAACAAGCAAGTGTGTTTGATAATGTCCTTCAGGTTTTATTTCCATATAGAACAATGACCAATAAAGACAGTATGAGAATTAATTTATTACTTTTGCATCTGAAAGATCATTATTTCTCACTTTTATAATGACGTAGTTTACCCACATATGATTTCTAACCTCGATCAAATGAATCAGCAAGGGGGTATGCTTTCAAAGCATTCTGGAGAATTTGATCTTCTCTACCGTATGAATAACTGAGATTTTACTGTCAAAATAGTATTTTGAAATGCAGTTTTTGTTCTATCCCTAGGTCCTTTAGAACACAACACATGCTTACAAAAATATGGAGATAAAATGTAAAAAGAATAGAAAAATAGCTTTATAGAGCAAAGAAAAATAAAGATTTTAAAAATCAACATTGTAGCAAACAGACACGTGGCCGTGATCAGAAGCCAGTTTTGAGTGTTTTTTCATGATTATCATGTGATGCCTAAAGTTTGTCCAGGATAAACCTGAAAACATGAGTCACTCAGCTTACTCTCTACCAAGCCTTTCACCAAAGCAAGTGTTCTAATGTGGATCGTATTTCCTCTGCTTTATCTCCTGGGCAGAAACAGCAAGAAGCTAAAGGGAAGAAAACTCAAAACTACAGAACAAACTCCCAAATATGGACAGAGGAACATTCTGAAGTAAGCAAACTATTATTCAAAAATGATTAGTTAATAGTTAACCATAAATATTTGGGGGCCACTTGAGCACATTGAAATTCAGCAAGTCACGTGTTTTTAAAGACGTCATCTTGGTTTTCTTATTGTACATATATTTCAAATGAGACCTTTCCTAATTTCATAACTAGAGGACAGACAGTGGTAAGTGGTATTCTGCTAAGGTAAAAGAGTCAATAAACTTCCTTTGTGTTTAATTTACTATTATTTACTACTTATTCTACAGAGGAAATAAATACCAAAAGAGATTATTTTATCTAAAGCAAAAAAGAGTTTCAGTTAGGAATAGCCTCTTCACATTATAAAATTTTGCCTAATGAGACCATTTGAGTTATCCCAAAACATTTTACTTTTTTTTAACATCTTTTTTTTTATTATTTAAAGATTTTATTTATTTTTAGAGAGAGGGGAAGGGAGGGAGACAGAGATGGAGAGAAACAGCAATGTATGGTTACCTCTCACATGGCCCTCACTGGGGACCTGGCCCGCAACCCAGGCACGTGCCCTGACTGGGAATCGAACCGGCGACCCTTTGGTTCCCAGCCCGCACTCAATCCACTGAGCTACACCAGCCAGGGCCCAAAACATTTTACTTTTAAAAGTTTGAGTTGTGCGCCCTGGCTGGTGTAGCTCAGTGGATTGAGCGCGGGCTGGGAACCAGATGGTCCCAGTTCGAATCCCGGTCAGGGCACATGCCTGGGTTGTGGGCCAGGTCCCCGGTGAGGGCCATATGAGAGGCAACCATACATTTCTGTTTCTCCTTCTCTTTCTCCCTCCCTTCTCCTCTCTCTAAAAATAAATAAATAAATAAATAAATAAATAAATAAATAGTTTGAGTTGTGAACAAATAATTTAGTAACCCAAAGTCTGTCACAGGCCTTACCGTTTAAAATTTTTTTTAAATTTCTAATCTAAAAGTCTTAAGAAGTTGAAACACAAAACTGACCCTCACCTACCTGATGTGTTAATTGAGGATTTTGTCTAATTATCACAAAAAATCGTATAAGGAAAACAATAACATTGAACGAAATTACTATCAAATATTATCTAAATTAGTATTCAAATTTGAATTGATAGAAAATAGGAAATCTGCCACCATCAGAAAGGTGAGAGTGTAATGCCAGTTTGCATCCATGAACACTTGCTCTGGTCAGTAAGGTACAACACGGAACATTTTGTCAAACAAACATTTCATATTCCTTACAGCTGATCAGTACTTACTGTTGCATATCGAAGATAACTGAAATAAAAAACAGCATGAGAACGGTGATTTATCAAGTTGAAGGCATCGGTACCACAATTCTATGCTTTCTTTATAAATTGAAGGTAGGGCATAGCACAAAAGTACATTCCATCTTCACGTAGTAATGAATGAATAAAATTAAAATTACCCATACAATTAAAACACCAATGTTTGAGTAAACCTTTACAATGAAAATGACTTAGCCATTAAGAATAATACAAAACCTAAAGTGTTTTTTTTTTAAAACAACGACAACACCTTACCTACAACAGGGTCAGGAGCAATGTCACTCCTGCCCTCCTTCCACGACAGCAGGTGGTCCAGGCTGAGGAGGTCCGCAGACTCTATGTAGCCGTTCATTGTCAGCATCCTCTGATGAGCCTTTGCTGTTCCGTAATGCGCTTTTGTTTCATCCATGAGAGGCATGTTGGCTAGCTCTGCTGCTGTGTCAAAAGCTTGCTGGAAGTACTCAGAAGCTTTACTGTAGTTTCCCTACAAATAGAAGAGAAATGATTTTTTTCTTAATTTATTTTACCATTCCACATGTTTTCGCACCTCGGCAAGTACCACACTGTTCTTTCAACAGGTACAGCAATTCATTTTCAAGAAGGAAGTGATGGCAAACAGGGCTGTTAGAATAAGGTTCTTTTTAAACATTGTGGTGACTAACCATGCGTTCCTGAAGTTCATTCACCAAGAAAGCTGTTTCTATCGGGTTGAACTGTATGAAGCTTCAGTTTTTTGGATTAAAAATGTTCAAATATTAGCAGTTTTTCATATGGTTCAACCTAATATACGATAGCAAGAAGAAGCTTGGGAAAAGATTCACACTGATTTAGATAGAATTTTCTAATTTATAGCATTGAATTTACCTAATGAAATATTTTTAACCAGCTTTAGTAATCAGCCACAGTAAGAGATCATTTTCAGCCAACCTGTTTAATCAATCATCAATGAAAATAGATGTATATGCCCACGGATTAGTTTTAGTCCTGTTTTCCCATGTACACATGCCATCCTTGACTGAGAATGGATTTTAAAAATAGGATCTTGACAGAAGAAACACAACTCAAATGACCATTTAAACTATCTCTTTTCCAAGTTCTTTGCAACATTTTAAGTTACAGCTATAAAGATACTGGTTTCATTCAATCAAATTAATTCCAAACTCTATTTCCTTTTTAAAAAAGGGCACATAATTCTGAAGTCATCAAAATCGATTACATGGCACAGAAAAGACTATAGTGGTTAAGGGTATGAGTTTGAATACTACAGCCACCTAGAGGTGGAAACCTGGGGCAGGTTACTTCAGCCCTCTGAGCCTCTGGGAAAGGGGAACTGCACAATACCATGGAAGGGTGGAGAGAATACTAATAGCTACCACTCACATACGTGGGCATTTACTCCTGCTGCCAGACTCTATTCTAAGTGCTTTATATATATTCACTCAGTACTCACCACCACCTTATCAGGTGGGAAAACTGAGGTGCCTAGAAGGTATTAACTTGTCCCAGGTCACAGATTTTGTAAGTGAAAGAGCTGGGCTTTTAACCAAACAGTCTGGTCTCAGAGTTGGCACTTTAATCACTGCATAAATAGCCTCTCAAAAAAGATTAAGACAATGAGTGTGAACACAATTTGAGAATATAACTACCCTCAAAAAGGATAGATTCTACTTGTGACCCAAACAGCAATTTTAACTGGAGAACCAAGCCTCTTTTATACCAGTTGTAAAGGAGAATCTGGGTAATAAAAGATCAAGACAAGAGAAAATAAATCAAAAGTCTGTCATGGCCAATGCACTGAGAGACTTTTATTTTACACGTTTTTCTCTTCTTTCTTGCTTCTTTCACATAACCAATCTGTTGCTAGAATTACATATTTCTTTCAGAATTGCTCTTGGGACTATCCTTTCTTCTCCTTGCTGAAAGTATTCAGCAAGGGACCTAGCAGGGGCTTCACAGCTGGATTAGTAAAACAAGAATGTGGAGCAAGAGGGATGCATGTCAGTGTCAGCATATACGAGCCAACTGGCATAATACAGTTCCTTTTAATTTAAATATTTTAACTGCTTTTCAAATAGGAAATTACCAAGGCCCTGCATTGGCTGTGAAGATGTGAGTCAGTGCCAGCAGCTCGTGGTGACTGAGCCCAACAGGGCACTCAGGTCCTGGAAGATGAGGAAGAAAGAGGCATGTCTCTTCCCAGTCACTTCTCTGCGGGTCAGCTAAGTCCGTCAGTCCAGGGGCCATTCTGCTCACAGGTTGGGGGGAGCGAGGATCAAGTGGGAGTAGAACATCAAAGCTATGATTTTCCCCCAAGCAAGAAGCACACATACTCACTTTTTCGTTGTAGATGTCCCCAAGCATTGTACTTGCTTTCACAACATCAAGGCTTCGAAAATTGTTTCTTGCAATTTTCACAACCTCTTGCAAGTATTTGATTGCTTCTGTTGTATTTCTTTGGCTAGAACATATAAAACAGAGAACTATTGGAGTATCATTTCACTTAATGTCATGGTGAAGAGAAGATAGTGTGTTTCTTTGCCTTAGAAAGTTCACAATGGTTAGGATAATGAAGGTAGAAAAATTAAAAAATGATAATATTTAAAAATTCAAAAGTAAAAATATTAAAAATTAAAAAAATATTGGCTTGATTTTGTTGGAGTACACAGTATGTTACAATTTAAACCTTCCAACCCTCATGATTGCTGGTGGAAATGTACTGTTTTGGAAAATGACTTGTCAGCTCCTCAGAAACTTTAACGTAGAGTTATCACACGACCCGGCCACTCCACTCCTCCGTGTGCACCCGAGAGAAATGAAGGCGTGTACACACAAAACTTGTACGTGAATGTTCACAGCAACATTGCTGTCTGTAGCCAGGAAGTGGAAACAACCCAGATGACTATCAATTGATAAATAGATCGGCAAAATGTGGTGTATATTCATACAATGGAATATTATTCAGCATGGAAAGGAATGAAATACTGATATGCACTATAACATGAATAAACCTTGAAAACATGCTACATTAAAGAAGCCTCACAAATAACCACATGTAGTATAATTCCATTTACATGAAATGTCCAGAGCAGACAAATCCATAGAGATAGGAAGTAGCTTAGCGAGTACCAGAGGCTGGGCTGAGGGGCCATGGGAGTGGCTGCTGAAGGGTATGGGGTTTCTTTTCGGGGAGATGAACATGATCTTCAGTGGTAATAGGTTAACGACTCTGTAAACATACTGAAAACTAATGAACTGTAGCCTTTTGAAAGGGCGAATTATATGGTATACCAACTATACCTTAATGAAGCCATTATTTGTTAAGTAAAACATTTTGAAAGTTTATGAAAGGTGAATGGTAGCTTGTTTTTGGAAGTGTCCCTCAGCAGTGAAGACTCGGGCATCACTGAAGTCACCCATCCGAGCGCTCTATACGCTGGCAAAACACTCAGACAGACATCGTTTCCAGCAGAGTGCTGGGTGTGCACGAGGCATCCATACGCTGGGCCCAGCAGAAGCAACGCCACTGAGTGCGGTTGGTAGGGGACGTGAGCGTCTCACACGAGAGGGGCAGCAATTTGAACATTTCACCTAAAATCTCATATGGTGTGCATGAGTGCGATATTGTTATGTTACAGAATGACATGCTTATGAAATTTTAATAAGAGGGTTTGTCATAAAAAATGGGCATTATTTGTACGGGACCCTGTATTTTTGAATGGAGAAAAGGTAAAAGTCTGAGATGGGAAAAACACTTACGCAGTTCACATACGAGTCAGGCTCCCAGGTGAATCCTGAGAATCCCAGTCACTGGATGTTTAAAGTTCTTGAGTATAAACTCCTATCTTCTGGATATTTTAGTAACATCAAAAAACCTTTGAGAGACTCTCCAATACCCTAGAATCCTACTTTCTGGGGAATATCGTTCCTGCTCTTCAAGAGTCTCACTGTCAATTTGGAAAGGTAAGTGTATAAATTCACAACATGGGATTAATTCTGATGGGTACTGTGAACAGTACGCAGTGCTTAGAAACTTGGAGCATATTGATTTCACTGTCCTCCCACAAGAACAAGCCTAGAGTTTGTAGCATAAATGTGATTTTAAGAGACAGCCAAAGGATTTGGAGCCAAATTGAGGGAATACAATGGTGAACTCAAAGCACTTTGATACATCTGAAAAGCTGTAGTATGTGTTGTGGGAGATGTGTTTGAATTTTGAGCTGCATCACATGCTGAGTGTGCTTTTAGATTCTTAGGCTTCTGGCTCCACTCCTGCTCCTCTTCCTCCTGTGCCCTGACCCAGGTCTTCAACACACAGATCGGGGTCCCTGCTGTTAACCACCCCATACTGCTCCCAATGTTTTTCCGTCTCTAGTGTCCAGAGCTTTGAGCTGATCTCTATTTTCTCATTTCTCTCATATCTTCATCGCCCTGGGTATCTTATTGGCACTGGGGTCTCTGCACACCCACAGTTGGCTCACTCCAGAGTTCTTTCCAAGTCCATCCTCTCCCCTCCACTAAATGCTTACCATGGGCAATTTCATATACCACTATGGTGTGCCAAAACTCCTATATGCACATGTACAGCAAATCTATATTTCTAGCCCTGATGTGCCCTCTGTATTGTACATCCATATTTCTAATTGCCCAGACTTACTAAGCATGCAAAAGAAGACAGTTTCCTCCAAGTGATTCTCTTCAAAGATGTTACCTAATGACAAAGCTGATGGCATTATGAGGACTCCCTCTTTAGGAAATATCTTCATAGTGTTGTGTTATTATAAAGCATTCACAAGTAATTTAATCAACTTCATTCAAAAAATGGGGTTATCCCTAGAGATTGTGAGGTTTTTTCCCCCTAAATGTGACTCTAAATGCATTGGCTGTTTGCAAAAATCAAACCTACCTCTCAGAGGACGATGCCCCTCTGTAGGGGTCATTCAAAAGAATATGCCACACGATCAGAAAGCATTTCAAAGGAGTGCTCATTTTCAACAGGTGGTGGCAGGATTAGAGGTATCAACTTGCATAACCACTCAAGATGTGAGGAGCATGACATTCATTCTCACAGATAAGCTGTGGTATGTTTGTAAAAATAAGGTACATTGCTTTGATCTAGGCTTGAATCCCAGCTTGGCCTTTTCATTAGTGACTTTGAACACATTTTCACTCTACCTCAGCTTCAGTTTTCTCATTTTAAAAACGGCACCAAGTGTTGTGAGATGAGAAATTACATACATGTACAGCCCGGTGCCTAGTAGCGATTCATTAAAGACAGCCAGTGTTACTATTACCTCTCAGTGAAGTGAAAAGCTATCATGCCCACAGCTCTCTACTTGACAGAATCTGCCACGAGCTGAGAAGAAAAGTCAAATGAGCTAAGCATTACTTCTTGAAAACCTTTCATGAGGCAATGAATGCACCACTGTGATTTGAACGGGCACTCTCCAAGACAGAGAGGCAAAGAAAGTCCTGGCGTCTATTTTCTAGGGGGCAGGGTCTAAGAATTAACGCTTTTTGTTTACTTGAGTATCAGGTACTATCAAATGTATTCCTTTTTCCTTTCTTATTGGTAAAGGAATGGTCTACATATCAGAAATAGAATGGCATTTCACATTCCCAAAGTTAATATTGCCTTTTCTGATTCTGTTCTCATTTTTTCATAACCAAATTATGAATAATCTTCTTCTATATTTAGGCATAGTTAAATTGTCCATAAAAAATTACGAATTATTTGAGGAATATTTCAAATGCAGACATGGAATAAAATACCATAAGGGGTGCACTCACTACTTTAATTTAAATATTTGCTTTGTGCAACAACTAAAATGGTATTGAGAGCTCAAGGGTATACAAATATTACTAAATAAAACACACCTACTTAGAGTTTTTAGCAAACCTGTAAGTTCCTAGGACTAAAATATTTTATTAAATTGATGTTAACCCTCCAAGCTCTTTCTTGGATTGTAATATTCAAGAAAAAAATGATGACATAAGAAAAAAGGAGAGACTTCTTTTGCATATCACTTTAGAAGCTTAGGGAAAAAAGTATTATTATTTTTATTTTTTTTTTACTTTATTGTTGTTCAATTACAGTTTTCTGCATACTCTCCCCTCCCCTCTTTTATTTAGCTAAAATGGGCTCACTGAAGCTTATTTATGTTCGTATTCCTAAAAGCTGATATATTTTTGATGAAAGTACATTTTGAATTAAGTCTGGCCTGCTGAGGATTGTTAAATCACAATATATACAAAAAAAAAAAAAAAACCCAAACAAAAAAAAACCAAGTTCAGTGAATAAGAAATACAAAATAGTATAAATAAAACCATTGCTGGGTGAGTTGAGTGGTTTTTTTCCCAAAGGAGCAACAGATCTCCAAAACATCTAAAAGTATCTGGAACTTATTCTAACAAAAAAGGCTACAGAAAAAGTCTTTCTATTATAAATTATATGTTCCACTCAACAAATGCACAGTCCTATAGCCAGCAAAGCTACTAATATAGCATCTGAAGTCTAAACATTATATGTTGCTTAAAGGACTTCTAAATTTAAAAGTTATCCATAGATTTAGAAGCTAGTCTTTCTTTAGAAGAAATTAAATCTTTTTCTCACAGAAAAGCCCCAGATTATTTGAATGGGTAAAAGGACAAGGTTAGACAAGTATTAATTCCAGTTTTCTATATGCAGTGCACAGGTGCAACTTGAACAGCATATTATATGGTATAATCATTAAATTCATTCAGCCAGACCTCAGAGAGTTAAAGACATATATTCTGAGGAACAGGATCCTCGGTCCAAAGAATGAGAATGAAACAGTGCAGAATATTTGTGTATCAAGGTGATTCCAGCTTCCAACTGGGAAAATGGGACCGTTAACACCCACCTCCCCTGACAACTGTCCAATTATGTATATCACACTTGGCCTACTGTTTGCAGTAGAAGTAATCAATAAAGGATGTGGTTGAGTGAACATAGATTTTGGTTGAACCAATGCATGAAAACTTAATCATTTACTCAGAGAGAAGAAATCAAATAGAGCAGAGATGAAGCAGCCACTGAGGGGTTTGTTGATTGTGCCACCGTTTGTGGGCCACGGATGAAAATAATAAGGCAAATGGAATCAGTGACGGGAGAAAATGTAAAAGGCTATTCTTAATTTCATGAATTAATAGAAATGTTTTGATGTATTTTGGGGGTCATTTTTATGAGATTTTACATCAGAGCCTGGATGTTCCACTTTAAAGAATGTATGAAAATTACTAGGGCATGTCATTTCTCTCAAGAAAGAAGAAATTAATTTTCAGCTATAACAGAAAGGTAATTTTCACAGTGGAAACTTTGTACTGATTGATTTAAAATGTCCACTGTGGAAAGTTTTCCAAGAAAGAACATGAGTTTACAAGAAAATTTATAATTGGTATGGAATAAACCCAAGCTAATTGAAAATAAGGTGTCTCAAACAACTCTTGCTTTTGTAATTTAATTTTTTCCCCTATAAAAGCCATCCTATTTATGTTGAGGAGTGTGCCATTTTGGTAAATGAGTTATTTCAATAAAAAGGAGACAAAAAAAATACAGTAAGAAAAACTGAGGTTATTTCCTCCCCTCTCTATGCTTACCCAAATTATCTGTCTATATATAATAAAAATATTTACTGGGTATTTCTCAACTCACTTTCTCATTTTAGAGACTAGAATTCTGGCTTTCATAGCTGTGTCACGGGCTACTGTTATTATTTTAGAATATCGACCCTTTTTATACTCACATTCCAAGGAGAAAAAAAAGATATTGTAAATGCTTATTTTCTGTTATGCTGCTTAATATTATTCAGACCAATAGCAAAAATAACAAACTCTGTTCACCATTAAAACCTTCATCAATAACCCTAATGCCAGGGATTGTTCTAGTACTACCGAATGAGCAAGTCTGTATTACCGAGTCCTCGGTCTTGAGGGAATGTGGTGTGTTTTTCAATTGAAGCCACAGTATAAATTCTTGTAACCATTTTAGAAGCTTCCAGCTTTAAGCCTATTCGCCTTTCATGCATGTGCAGCTGATGGCCTTGCACACACACTTATCCTAGACATGGCTATCCTCTTTCATTTCCTTTAAAGAGATAAAATATGTTTATAGAGGTAGGGCTTCCCATTAGTGAAACCTGTGCCATTGCACAGGTTGAGAAAGAGAGATTTAGAGGTGATGCTAAGCTTCGTATGCAGCTTGATTTATTTCTCAGCTGTCACCACCATAACATCCTCTGTTTTGGCTGTGCTCCGTTTCTCCTAATCCGAGGACAGTTTAGGACTATGACAGGGATATACATGTGTGTGTATGTGTATGCAAGTGTGTGCACGTGTCAAAAAACACCAAGCCCTGAAAGCAAAACTTTTTTTAAATGGCCACAAAATTCCTATCAAAGCATTTCTAGTAAGTAGTGGACTTGATTTAATAGGGCTTCTTAGATATCTTGGGTGTCGTTGTCGTCGTGTGAAGGAGTTTTGTTTTTGAAACCTCTGTCCACCTCTCGAGTTATTTTGCACAAATGGTGAGAGCACATGCCAAGGCCCACACTCCCCTGCGTGCTTGTCCATCAGCCCCAGCAAGGACCGGGAAGCTTGCTGTGGCCTCGGAACACTCTCCTCTAAGACCTCAGGAGCAGCAGCTCCTGTATTCTCGTGCATTGCACAACATTATAAAGTTAAAACTCCATGTCTACCATATAAGTCATTGATGGCTTCCTTGGTAATTTAGTAGATGGGAATTCTTATAAGTGGACTGCGTTTCATTTGGTACAAAAGTGGAACAGGGATAAATCTCCTTGCCTGTTATATGTCAGCCCCAAGGCGTGCTGCTGGACTGTTGGGAATGTTGGAATAGAAGTGTCCCTATGATGACCCAGCGCACACCCTACTTCGTGACATGTCGCAGACAGCGAGTCCTTTTCCACACCTGAACCCCCAGGAACGCTTCAGCAGCCAAATCAAAACATTCGATTTTCTCTTATTATTGATGATATTTACCAATAATTGTTCAACCCCACCTTAACTTTTACTGTAAAGAGCAGGAATTCAAGTCCGGAAGTGGAAACACTGAGATATTCCAGATGAGACACAGGCTAACAGGTGAGACTTTGTTTAGGATAACTGCATGTCTCCAGAAGTTCCAAAAATAATTACATTTTTGTAACCGAAGGGTCATTCCAACACCTTTCTGGTCCTGGGACATAGTTAAGAGCTCAATATGTTTTATAAAGAAAAACATTTTTCCCTGAAGTTTTATCTCCTTAGTGATGTTGGGACATGACACCGCTGTGTAGAAATCACTGTGGACACGTGCTAAGGGACGCATTTATGTCATGGTACAGGCTCAGGTCAGGTCTGCGCCTGCCGAGCAAGACCAGCAAACCAGTCATTTTTCATTGATTCTGGGCCGTGCGAACAGCAGAGTCAAGTAATTTAAAAATCAAAATGAGCTGGCCAAAGGGCACAAAGTTTGTGTGTTCCAAACAGACATTAAACGAATAGTTACAAATTTCTTCTTTGTGTTCAAACATTTGCTTCTTTCCGGTTGTTATTTGTAAAGTAAAAGTTTAAGGACTAACCGGATTGGTCCTCCATGTGTCAGTTACCAATGTGTATTCAGAGGGACCACGGCACTTGTGTGTTTCTGCCTCCCTTGAATAAACGTTCATTCTCTCCTTATAAATACGTCCATGTCCCTAACCATTTATCCAGTGATGCCTGCTGTGCATTTTATTTGGTAGTTCATAGGACACCTTTCATTTCATTGGCATTGGATTTTAATATTTCATTAATTATTTATTTAATATTTAATGATTGTCATAAAAGAGGACCCCCCCAAACCAGAATTGTCTTCTGCAGGGTGGGCCCCTTGTAGTACAGGATTCCCCCGCTAGGTGAGTGTTCTAGGTGAGTGTTCTAGAAACCATCTGTATCAGTGTACCAGCTGGCAATGTCGTGAGGGGCTGCATTCGGCTTCAGTGAATTTTTTTAAAGACTTTCAACGCATTTGCCCGTTTCATGATGGGTGCTTTACGAGCATGCCTGCCCACAGGTCCCCTCTCATATATTGGCAATGGTAATTATATAACAATGATCTATTTTTACTTCACTAGGTGTGTAATGTTTTAAATGCCTCTCGAATAATGACTTTACCTTTTCAAACCCTACCCTGTATATATTTACATGTGAAGTACAAATAGGAAGAAATTAGAATTTGACACAGTCTATATCTACTATTATTATTACTACTACTACCATTTTTAAAAAGCTATATATTATATATAAGATAACATACCAAAACTAAGGCCTTAACTTTGATAACTTTTCTTATTCTTAGACTACCTTGGCTTAAATTATAAAGCTAATAATGCTGCTATATAATGCAACGATTAAATGGAGTATACAATGAACACAATACAATGAATGAAGGGATGATGATACACAGAAAAATTTCTGATCCACAGAAAAATTTGTGTCAGTTTTTCATTTGACTTTTGTCAAATTTTCTGTTTTAAGTGAAATGTTGGGAATACTGTGTTTGCACCCCATCGTTCCTCCAGATATACTTGAAGGAGAGACGCCTTCCTGGAAGAAGCACGACTGGAGCATAAGGGGAAAGCTTCCTCCGAGACGGGGTCTGAAAAGGTCACGGGGAGCCACCGTTACTGAAGCGTGCTGCGTACTCCTGTGCCCTCCGCTTCTTTAACCTGTGAGAGGTGACCTGATTCTTCCCTTCCCTTCAAGGTCACCGCTAAACTTACAGAAAATCAGAAATAAAATAATACAAAGGAGCAACAGATAAAGAAGAATTTAGGCACACATTTTTAAAGACCACCTTGGTTTAAAATAACTTACGATGAAAGGGTCACTTAAGAAGGGCACGGCTTGAAATTTAAGCAGGCAGTAATGGAAAGCGACAGACCTCAAACAATTTAAGTCTTTCACAGCTGAGTGAATTTGCAGTGACAGGAAGACAAGGATGTGCTAACTTGCCTCTGCAGGACCCTGGCTATTGCTTCATAGGCTCTCGCCAGGTTGAGGTCATCTTCCAGCTCTGTGGAGACTTTACTGTAAGTGCCGAGGACCTGGCAGGAAGAGAAACACCTATTACACGGAGAGCCTGGCCAGACTCACTGACGCTGCATTTCCTAACAGAAAAGATTAAAATTAATAGTTGTGTTTAATGTCTCCATAAAATATTTTTTGTTTATTAAAAATTCATGTTGCTTTGGTTTATTTTTATCTATAGCATAACTTGTTTCACAGCAATCTCTTCAAGCCATGACAGGGAGGTCTTACTTTTGTGGAAATAATTCTTTTCCTGCACAATCCAAAATCTTCCAATTTATATAACTTAGGTGTGAATAAATAATTGAATGGCTTCCAACATTATTTTAAAATATGGGACTATTACCTAGGTAATAGAAAGCAGATTATAATATTCTACTATGGTAGCTTAAATATCACTTTTCTTTCTATAAATAGCTGTTTGAAAAGCATGAATTGAGGTGCCAGACAATTTCTAAATCTATCATTTTATTAGATGCATATCTCACAGTTTGTACATGTATTCAGTATATACTACAAATATTTCTTACAAATGTACTTCATTACCAACAATCTCTTCAATAATCAAAAGATTATGGCTGCCACAGTCAAATGCACAATATTAATTTAATTTAACACTGACATCATCTGTATGGTATAATTTTCCTCTTTATTCTTTTTCCCTTTCAATGGCCAGGAGGAGGAAAGATACGTAAAGCAAAATCTCCATTCTTTCTTCTTCCTTTATTGTTACTTGATCCAACCTATTACACACATGAGGACACAGGAAGTCTCCAAAGACCTCTATGCAAATCCTGTTTTGCACATTTTCTAAGACAGAACTGGTGATAGTCCTTCGACAGCGTCGGGAGAGAGTCAGAGTGAGGAAGGACGTAAACGTGAACTGAGGGCCACGGCCCGGCCTTGGCAGCACAGAGGATTTGGTGTTAGAGGCAGTGCTGGTCGTTCTTCTTTACTCTCTAAACAGCTGACACTTGGGAAATGATTTCAATAGGGACGTTGTGACACGTCACAGAACTTGGGTTTGGTATGGTTACCAAATGAGTGCTTGGCATACACTGATATTAAAACTTACTCACTGATACATGCTGCCCACTGCAGTGTTTTAATTCCCACTAAATCTACAAAGTTCATGTTTTTAATTCTTATTTTTAAGGCTTTTAAGAAGCCTTGTATAAACCTGAGAATATTCTTCATACT
This sequence comes from Micronycteris hirsuta, assembly GCA_004026765.1. NCBI lineage: Eukaryota > Metazoa > Chordata > Mammalia > Chiroptera > Phyllostomidae > Micronycteris > Micronycteris hirsuta. The sequence goes on from PVJI01007574.1 coordinate 60,085, forward strand.
CGACCATGCATAACTGATAACACCTAGATTTAGTCAGACGTGATTTGACATAGATCTTTCTAAGTTAAGGGGCAAAACCCCTGAATTTTGTGAATTCACAAGAGGCTTCATTGAGTTCAAATATAAAAATTTAGGAAGAGACTTTCTAGGATCTTTTCTGGCTTATATATTTTTATCTGACACTCTAGAACTTTTAAGATTGCATATTACATTTTGTGCCAAAAATAGTTTGTTTTCAGCAAATACTTTTACTGTGTGCCAGGCACTACATGAGACCCTAGGAAACCTGCAATGGAAAAGCACTTGCAGCCCCACCGGCCTTACAGTGGAACAGACGAGGGACTGGGGCCACTGCACGAATTAGCGGTGGCCGAAGGCAGGTTTCCCCGGGGCTCACACTGTGCCACTCGCCCATGCCCCTGGCCACCACACGCCCTGAGGCAGTACAGTGACATATGGAAGGGCCCTATTTTATCTTAGAGGTGTGAGTCCTCAACCCAAGGATCAGAGACTGGTAATTACAAGTAGGTGGCTCAGTGCTGAGGGCTCCCATTCCAGACCAGTATGCCCTGGTTTCAGGGAGCGACAGGGCCAGAAAACCCACCCAGTCTGGGGGTTGTTTCGATTCTATAGAAGCTTCCTCACAGAGCTGGATATGGAATGAATACTAATCTTAGAGTGAGAATACTCGCTTTCAAGTCCCAGTTCTTGCGCGCCCAATATGTTTGGGCCAGGAAGGCTCCCTGAGATTAATTTCCTCAGACGTAAAAGAGAAAAACCACTTCTGGGAGCTGTTGCGAGGCTATCATCAGATGATAGAGTGCCATGTAGATCTTAGGACAGGGGGTCTCTGCGAATCTGTTCACCAGCCATCAGCAAACAAGTGCTGGTGCAAGTTTCCCCCCTCAAGGTAAAGACACGCATTTTATTTGTGGCTTGAGAAAGTGCCTGTATCTCCTTTACCTACAAACAGGAACCACACAGGCAGCAGGAAAAATATAGGACAACCCTGGTCCACCAGGGAAACAGTTGGTGGCATGAAATCCATGTTGAGGACCCTGTTCGGAGCAGCTCATGGGAATCAAAGGCAGGGCCCCATTCCTTGGGGGTGTGAGTGCTGCTGCGGGAGGGTGAACTCAGACAGGGGAGAGCAGAAGGAGCGTTCACAGCAAGCCCGGCAGATGGGTGAATTGTGTAGCTCCACCTGAGAGGAGTGGAAAGGCCATTGTTCAAGCAGAAATAAAAAACCCCATAAGAGTAAGCGAGAAAATAATGGGAGATTTTGAGTTCTGTACAAAAGAAAGACGTCTTACATTGATCTTATAGTAAGCAAGCTTATGTATGTTTTAAAGTTAACAAGCTATAATTTAATTTGTAATAAATGTTAATCAATTAGAGTCCTTGGACAAACACAGGAACCTTTTTTCAAAGAATACTCCAAGTGAGGAAACACAGTGAGGAGTCTCTCTGTGTCCGCTGTGCCTGCCTGACTATCCCGGCGGCCTGCAGTGTGTTGGAATCAAGTCCAGGGTCTGGAAGGTTAAAATCTGGCATCCCAAATAAAGAGAGAATAAAGAATCTCAGGAACAAAATATTTTGATAAATTGAAAACTTATTCTGTATCTTTCAATTTCATAGGCCTAATCAAACTTGGTCAAAAGACAGAGGAAAAAACACTGATTAAGCATGCTACTGTGCAAATGTTAGTGGATGCCAAACTGCATAGGAAGGAGGTTACGGGAGCTGGAAAAGTCAGGGACACACCTGACACAATTTGAGAGCTGCATAGCCACTCGGTGCAACCACTCCAACGATTTCAGTGAATAATGGAGATGAAGGTTTGAAAACGATTTCACTAGAAGTTTTAAAGGCAATGGGCTCTATCTTCCCACTAGAATAGAACATATTTACTTGGAAAGACATTTTCAAATAAAGTCCAAGTTCTTAAAATGAAATAATTTCTATCTGTCACCTAAAAACAAAATTAATAGACTACTTAGCATAAAAATGAGAATGTGCAAAAGAATAACGCTGGCAGTATGCTACACATTCCCTGAAAAATTGTGCTGTAAAATCAGCTTTTAAGAATCCTTAATTTCTTTTGTTGCAACAGCCTTCAAAAGAGCATTGGATTTAAGTCGAGACTGTCACCTGTCAACAAAGTGAGTGGGACATGCAGACACCCACCCACCATTGTTTCTGTAGGAAAAGAATCCAATCCATAGAAATTAGCATGTAAATAAGTCCTAGCATCTAGCCCACTTAACATGGACATTTTGTAATTTTGCAAAAACTTTAATAAACTCTAATTCTACGCTTATGTCATATTTTTGGTGTTTTCCCCCTTTACACAGCACATTCCTTTCTCGAGTTACCGCCCTCTCCCCCTGCTCTTAGTTATTTCAATACTTGAAATCAGCTAGGACCTTTACTCTGAGGGCATAGACCAGGCTTTGGAAGGGCCTTATGGGATAATTAATCAAATCTCCCTCTGGGTGTTCAAATTTTCTTCAAATATCATAGGCTTTCCAGTCAGGCAGGTCTACCACTGAGCTGAGTGACATGTGTCAAGTGACTTAATGCCTCTGAGTTTATTTCCTCAGGTATGAAATGGAAATGAACAAAGCCTACCTTGAAGGGACACTATAAAGTTCCAATAAGATGAGGTATTTAAAAGTACGAAGGTCCTTCTAAACACAGAGTCTTCTGTGATTGCACAGGTCACATGCTCCTGAAAGCAGCCCCGAGTCAGAGTTAGCTGCCAAAATTGCATACATTATTTTTTAAAAATCTAACTAAAAGTTGAAAGGTAAAAAATACGCCTGAAATTTATATAATATATATGCATCTTTATCTGTCCTCCCTCCCACCATCCCTACAGAAGCTGGAAACACAGTTATGTATAGGACACTTTCGTTAGCTAAATAAAGGTACAAACGGAAAGCGCATATGGTAAAAATGAAAATAGGTTTCATCTCATGAAAAAATAATAGTACCTATACTAAGGCTTTGAATGAAGCAACTGCTTGATTTTCCCCTATCAGTTCTCAAATGGGGGTGGGGGGTTGCCCTCTGGGGATAGCTGGCAATGTCAGGGGAAGTTTTAGTTTGTTACGTTGTCGGGAGAGGTGCTGGTGGCATCTGGAGAGTTAAAAGCCAGGGACAGTGCTCAATACCTCACGATTCACAGAGAGCCCCCACCACCGTGAATGACCCAGCTGCAGAGGTGAATAATGCTTTTATTGAGAAACCTCGATCTAGCCTTCTCATGCAAAATGTCCACACTTGGAAACTACCCCTTTGGGAGGATAGGTACTGGGTCATTGGAGAGTTACCTGAGAATGCTATTGGTTAAGATGAAACAAAACCTGTAACTTCCGCCTACTAGCCAAGGCTATGTTCTGTAGGAGAACCCAGATTGGTCCCCCGTCCACGTGACTGTTCCTCCAATGCTGAAAGATGGCTGCTTTCCCTCCTCAAAGCCCCCAGACACATAGGGGCATCCAGGATGCTCCAGAACAGGTGAGAGTAAAGCCCCGACTGTTTAGCTGCATCTGAACATTTTATTTCTAGTTTGTCTACAAGTCTACGAGTTCTAGAAGAGTTTAAGTAAACTCACCTGAGTTTAAGTAAAAAAAATAAGTCTATAAAACCATCAAGGGACATCCATCAGATTAGTCTGTAAATAAAGTTATGAATCCATTGTGTAGGGTGCATTTTTTTTTACCTCTTTCTTTCTTGCCCACCATAAAGAGACAGCACAACTAGCATTTTGTTTGTTATGCATCTCTTTCTCACACAGACTCCAAAGTGTGCCACTTCATCATGAAAGCTCAGCACTGGGCTCAGTGTACTGCATTACTTTGAGAAAAAAGCAATGGTACTGATTTATTCCTGTGTAATAAGAAGTGTAAAAATAAAAAATCAAGTGGCCATCTTGAGCTTGAACTCATTGTCAAGTCTTATAGGAAATACATTTATTCTGATTTCTGGCACTCAAACCCCCTTTAGCCATTTCACAGTTGGTGAGCAGAAAGGATGTTTCTGCCTCATTTACAGTGTCTGAACGGGATTCAGACAATCAACTGCAACATTAGTCAAAGAAATCAATGGCTAATGATTTCTGACAAGCACTGCAGTAACAGGCTGAGGACCAGACTGGGCAGCGACACTGGTCAGAGCCCTTCCCTGGAGCCGGGGACAGGCAACGGTGGGAGACGGTAAAAGCGGGGCAAGCAGAACTGGTCTCACATCACTTAGAGACTCGGACACTTTCCTCAAGGCACAGCGTTTGTCATGCAGTAAGTACATAGCCCTTTCCTGCAAAGATGTTACACTGAATGGACCCGAAGGGCCCTCAAGTGTGCAGCTCTGTAAACTCTAATACACAAAAGCAGTTCAATAGTTTGCATTTTGCTGAAACTATTCTTGAGTTATTAGTCGAGCCTTCCTATTCATATTGATCATTTGGAGTATGCACTCTTTTCTCCTGAAATGCAGTGCCCATCACTTGGATTATCTGTTAGTACATAAACTGAAGGCCATATGGTCCAGTGCAGAAAGGAGTGAGTGTTAAAAAACATGAGTTCTAGGGTTTTTTTGCCATGAGCTCAGGGTATGATCTCGGACAGGTCACTTGGCCACCCTGAGCTTCAGATAATGGGATGGGAACAAATGATCTAGAATTCTCTATTTCAAAAATGTGACTTTGATTTTAGGACTCTACATTGATATATTTAGCAATTCAAGATATGCCTTAATTGTTTTCAATCATTTATCTTTGGATTTAAAATCCTGATAAATTTATTTGATGTCAAAAAAATAATTTTTAATGATGACTCATTTCATTCCATTGAAATTTTATTTTCATGCTTCCCCTTCATTTGAACAATCTTGTGTCACTTTAATGAGCCGCTTTTTAAAAATATAAAGTCTCTACAGTGGAACAGATGATAGCAAGGAGAGCTAAATCCACAATGCTTCTGATTTATATTAAGGAACAACTGTTACAAATGCAATGTCCAGTGCTCTTCAAAATTAGCAAATGATTCTTGTATAATCTGAAATTTTTAGGAATTTGATAAGAAATTAAAGTTATCCTTCAATTTCCTAAACTGAATTAGAGTGTCTAGCTAATCATGCATGTGCTAGGAGTTTACACTGTACTTTCAAGAGCTATATGAGGATAGCAACATATCTCAGAAACTCTCCAAGAATCTTCTCTCACCTGAAACTCTCTCTACATGTATAGATGGTTCTCAAACTCCAAAATAATAAAATTCCACTTAGAGTTAAAAGTAAAGGCTTCCTAAATAATAAATTGGAATATACTGCTCAAAACGGCTATTTCCTAAATTGGTCATTATGGTTTTATGCTATGATAACGAGGGACATATTAATGAAGAATTTTTATTCTAATTCTCAATTGTTATTTTCTACACTGTAAGTCTGAAAGCACGGAAGTATTTATTCTGTCCAGCCCAAGTGCAGTATGAATTACATTTGATTGCACCTTGAAAAGAAAACTTCCCTGCCCTTAATCTCCTGCTAGAAAAACCCAATGGATGCTTTGTTAACACATACTGCTAGGGGGCCCTGGACTACAGCCAGTCCAGTAATCTGCGAGGTGGCCTCATACAAAACGTTCTGTTCAATGGAAGATTATGGTGATTATTTAGTCCAATCGTGTTCTCCTAGGTAACCCGGCCCCAGGGAGCAGTTGGTCCGCAGTAAGAAGGTGCTCAAAGATGAGTGGACACAAGACAGTGACGGAGTTCCATCAACAGAGTGAATCCAACCGACTGCTGCTGCTGAGGGGATAGTAAGAAAACTCAGCCCCTTGTCATCTGGGGGTCCTCCAGTTCCCAGAAATCTTTCAGTGTGTGAGGCTCAATCGCCTGCTAATCCTGGGTGTTCCTGGGATAGGGTCTCTCTCATCGTCACAGGAATCTTTGCAATCAATTCCCTTACTTGATAATCTGAATGAATCTTTTTCTCATACCCAAAGAGTAAAACTGAGAAGCACCGAGAGATAAAAGGGGTCTCTGGAGCCAAAGTGGCAAGTTAACAACTTCAAGCCTTTTCCTCCTCCACGTTTATCAGTGAAAGACAATGCAGGTCGATTCTTTCCACGGCATGGTCATTACATTAGTGAGCAACTTTCTGGATGGTTTTAATAAACAGTAACACTGGGAAGTTTCTGTATTTCTTCATGAACCAATTACCACCAGGAGATGTGGCTTCCCTGTGGCAGGACAGCCATCCCTTTCACTAGGGCTCCTCCTCTTTTACGGCAGGCTTCAATAAAACTTCATCTTGTTGCCCCTTCTCCAAGATCCAAGAAAGCCTTGAAGAACATTTGGAGCATATTCTGTCTACACAATTTGATATCCGCGAGCCATTATTCCAGTAAACTTGGGAAACTCTAATTTAGATCCACGATGCAGTGCTTTTGTATCAGGCTCTGTGAACACGCTTCTTTAAAATAAAGCATGGTAGGGAGGTCTTCCTCTGAATGCCTGCACACAGAGAAAGCTTCATCTATTACCCTTTCACCATGAGAAAAGAGACAAGAAAACAATTTATGAGTCCTTTCCATTTCTGACAGATGAGACAATGAGTGGGAATGAGATGCCTGCCAAGAGCACTTATCAAGCAGGTTATAACAACTAGTAATAAGTGTAAATAATAAATGGCTGGAATCTTAGGGGAAACAGTGGCAACATGAAACGATTCTTGATACCTCTGATGGGGTTCTGCTGCTCTTGGAATTCCCTGCCTTCCCAGTAGAGTTTTGGCCTGACAATAAACAACAGTTTAGTACTTTATCTAATCCCAGCCAGGAGGTGAGTTCAACAGCAAGCTCTTGCAGATGTTCACATCCAATAATCTATCCATAATTGATGAAACAGCGAGGTCAGATGTAATGGCTGTTACTATTCCAGCAACAAATAAATGGTTATTGACAAAACAAGCCTGTGTGGCACAGAGTGCTGAGCAGTGACAGGCACAGGACAGACTCTGCAGCGAGCCTTGCGGCAGGGAGGCCGCCACACTGACACCTCAGCAGATGGAGGGACCTCGGAAAGGAAAGGAAGGGGGAGGTTGCTGAAGAACGGAAAAGGGTGCGGACAGGCTGGGGAAGAGAAGAAAATGACGAGCAGGCACTGGGCCGGGCTGCGGACCTGGGTGAGTACAAACGCGTGAGCAGCTCAGAAAATGCCTTTGAATGTGTGCCCTGTGATCCAGGTGTCTGCTTGCGTTTGTCACCAGCGTGTCTTCGCTCACACAGCTGGCTGTCAAACCGTGCAGCCTGGGTGATGCTAACACCAAAGTGGATGCATGGGACACTTTGGTGCCCAGACCGTCCCCCTGAGGGACAATCATTGATATTCCATTTAACACTGCAAATTCCTTTTTTTCTCTCGGGCATGAAAAAAAATCTAGGAGAGTCATATATGCAATTTTAAGAATACTTTAAGATAAGCCAAAGATGCCAAATTGTGAATCTAGAAAATTTCTCCAGACTGGGACTAATCCTGAAATACATGCAGCTTAAAATCAAATTTACTGCAAGGAAATGTGAGTAAAAGGCAAAGTTTTCTTTAATAATAAAAAGCAAACACTGCATTCTATTCACCTCAACCTAGGCAAAGACTATAATAAATGCATTAATCGAGTATACTTTTATTGACTGAATGAAATCCAAGATATTTGAACCTAAATAAACAGCTGGAATCTTATACTTCTGTTCAAGGGCTAAAAAATAATGTTTTTCCACAGTTTACTATGTAATATTATAAAATGAAGAATAGTAGAATGAAATGGTAGTTATTATTGCTATAGGTAGTCATAAAGAGGCTTGGGACAGAGATGTTTTAAATATTAATATTCCTAAAATCACTTAAATCAATTTAACACTCTTTAGTGGTTTATTTAGAAGCGTGATTTATTCTCTCCTTTGCAACCAACGCCTTTGATCAGCCATGAAACAACATATGAGCTGAAAATAAAAAGGCAAAATGAATTGCTGCTACCATTCTTATAGCAAGCTTTAGGCTTCACGGCATAAAGTAGAAAATTACCATTATGTTTGGTGGTTTCAAATTATTTATCAATACTTATAAATGGAGAATTATAGAGCCAGAAGGACTGGTGGAGATTGTTTCTGGAATCACCTGCTAGTGGCTCTGCTTCCTGAGCTTGGCCATGCTTCAGCGAGGGCCCTCTAAGGTCCTCTCACTTAGCAATCCCGCCCCGCACCAGTGCCCAGGACCGTCTCTGTCCCAGGGTACACCTTGGCATCTCCTCAGTTTCTGTGCACATACTCTGATCTCAGCCTCAGTTAAAGTTCTTGCCATGTCTCTGGAGACCAAGCCCCACCAGGTGTCCCAGCCCTGGGAGCTGAGTCGCAGTCTTGTTCTTCTTGATGGAATCCCTGTCTCGGTGCCTGGTTGGGTCCCTACTTATTCAAAGTCTGGAGACCTGAGCCACACCCCTGTGTCTTGGTGCTTGTCACTTGACAATGGTCGTTACTACCATTTATTGAGCAAAAACTACATGTGGAAGTATTTTATATTTATGGTGCATTTAATCTTCACACAGCCCTTTAAAATAAATATTAATATTTCCACTGCACAAATGAGAAAAATGAAGTGCAGAGAGGCTGAGGAACTTGCTCTAGAATACACAGTTTTGGAGCTGGCGTGGGAGAAAAGGGTCTGAACTGGGCTTTTCGGATTTTGAATTCTGCTTCCTTTGTCCTTCAGCACGGTGATATGCCCGGCACTGGACCACCTTGGGCATGACTGTGCCGACCCAGACCTCCATGTACAGTGTGATGCCTGCCTCACAGCTCCCAGAAGCTAATCTCTGCTCATCTGTAGGAGAACCCCCTGCAGACCAACACCTGACAGTGTAGGAGTTAACTTCGTGTTTGCCTGGTTACAGCTTTGCCCGTTATCTGTTGCTATTTTTTCTTCATGTGGCCAAAGTATAACAGTTAATACTAGTTAATATTGAGTATTTATTCTGCCATTCTTCTGTCCACAATGACCCCTTTCCACTCAGGAAAAAAATGGCCTGAATTTATAATGGCCATCAGGCCTTCCAGGATCCCACCCCTTACCTCTGACTCTGGCTGCCGCTGCTCTGCTCCCCTCACTTCTCCTCGGTCTTACTGGCCCCAAGCCTCTCCAGAACAGGGCCACTTCAGGGCTCTGGCCCTGACCATGACCTCTGCTTGGAACATGCTTCCCTAAGACATCCACATGGCTGACTCTGTCATTTGCTTTTAGTCTTTCCTCAGGTCAACTTCTCAACCAGGCCCTCTCTGATCACCTGTTTAAAATTCCCCCTCCCCACCACTCACTGGGGCAGCCCTGAGTCATTTCTCTGCTGATTTTTTTTCTATAGCTCTTCTTATTATCTAACATACTATCTAATTCACTTTTTTATTATGTTTAATATTTATTATTATCTTTCTCCAATGGGAGATGATATTCTAAGTGCCTAGAACAGGGCTTGGCAACAGGTGCTCTAAAACAATGTCCTGGATGAATAAACCACAAATTTTTCTTAAGACGACACATACTAACTAATTTAGTCTTCCCAGCACCCCATGAGCAGGCATTCATATTTACGCTTAGCTCTGTTTAAAGGTAAGGAAATGGCACATAAAGATGAAGCCACCAGACTGAGGTCTTTCAAATGGTAAGCAGTCGAGAAATGACGTGCGCCCAGTCCCCCTGATTTCACAGACAGCACCCCTGGCCCTCTCTCCCACCTCAGGGCCAAGAGGGCGCTAACAGTGCCACCGCGTAGGCGGGGCTCATGTCTGCCTCCTTCTGGCACCATCTGTCCTATTGTTGACCAATATCATAACAATGGCATCCTGCATAGTTTCTTTAAGGAATCTGAACGAAGCTTAATGACCTGTCCAAGACCAAAGAATTTGGTGACAAAACCAGAAGCAGAACCCAGGGTGCCTGACTCCCAGTTTGGTGGACTTTATGGTACTTTCAAAACCAATTTTGAAGATCATGGTAGCTTGCCTGGGTAGTACTTTTCCATTCCCATATAATCTATTAAAATAAACAATTAAAAAGTAATTTTGGCTTTGCAAACTCGTAACAAATATTAATGTTTATTTCTATTATATTTTAAAAGGAAATGTTTATTTTTGTAATATCTATGATATTATAAACATATAAAATGAACATAATAAACAGTCACTCTGCTGTAAGCTAATATAAGCTCATAGGGAAAATGAATATGTTTAATTAAATTTAGGAGTAATGTATAGTTAAATCACTTGCAGTACAATATTTAGGACTAATAAACCATTATCTCTTTACTATTTTATTGGAATTTTTATCAACATGCTATAGTAATAAATAGCATCTTCATTTTACAAAGCGGGATGCTACGAGATTTGTCTGTGATCTGGTAAGTCAGTGGTGGTAGCAGAAATAGCATAATCCGTACACCAACCCAGCAAACCAGGTTTTTCCTGCTCTCTAATATTCACCGGCATTTATTGTGACAGTGCAGGGTGTCAGATACAGTTCGAAACATTTTCTTCCCTTTAACCCATTTAATCCTCAAAACTGCCCGTGAGTTAGGTTCTAGTGTAATCCTTGTGCCGTTGATGAGGAAACAGAGGTACGAGCAAGGTTAAGGAACTCACGCAAGGTCACAGGATGAGAAATGGCAGGACCTGAATCTGGAGTCAGCTGAGGTGACTCTGGGGGCCATGGTCTTAGCCATGGCATTGAACCACGATAATGGTTAAGACAATAACAGAGAGAATTGAAATCTACAGAAAGGCCCTTACCTTCCTTCCTTTACTTCATTTTATCCAAAATTACAAACATTCTGCAGTGTCAGATTTTTCAACTGAAAATCTAACGAACAGCACTACTTATGCACGTTCCCTGGCATTTACTAAGAGTTGCTAGCAGATAGTAAATTTGCATCAGGAGGAAGAAGAGACCAAGGCGTGTAGGAACAACATATCAAACATACTGACTTTGAAAACAAGAATTCTCTTTACATTTGCATTAACTCTGGAGCTGTACATATTTTATTGTCAGCAAAACATCCAGAGAAAAGAAGGCAAATACAGCTAAGCAGTTACGTCACAATAATGGAGAACCCATGGTACCCCATTATCTATGCCAATGCTGATAAGAGAGAGATGGGAGATGGGAATGAGAAAGGAGAATTCCTGACATTTCTTTCTCTGAGGAAGCTACGCAGAAGCGGGTCACTCCTAACCTGCTGGGTCACTGGCCACTTCTGTCTCCTGTGTCCTCTCCAACCCTTTCCCAAACTCTGTCCTGACTGAACTGGCCCAACAGCAGGGAGGTGATTTTTCTTTCTTATGCTTCATGTTATTCAATAATAATGTCTACTGGACAAGAATAACAAAATGTTATTTATGCCTACCAGGAATTCATTGAGCAGAACAGACGAGAATCTTATTAAAAATTTATATGGGAGATTTGTGTTGAGACTCAATAAATGAGTTTGGAATCATCTCGCTGACAACTCCAGTGGTTGCATTAGCCATTTAGCACGTGGTCTAGTCCTGGGCTCTGCATTTGCTGCTTTGTGACCGTGGGCAGGTTATTTCATCTACATCTCAGCCTTCTTCATCTGTGAAATGGGAGTCAGGGTAAATGGAAAACACTAATAATATCTGCCTCTTTGGGTTCCAGTGAGTATTCAATGGGGTAAATCATGTAAATACTAAGGTTGGTACAGATCTAGGGACATAGCACGAAAAGACACATCAGTTGCATCAGTTGCTCTTGCTGTTCATGGTGATGTCACTCTATCAGTTAGGGCTCAGGTGATTTCATTGACAAAAATCACCAATCTAATTTAGGCAAGAGGGTAAAGTAGGGACTCGATGCCGCTGGGAATTGCTCTCTCCACTTCTCGGTTTCCGTGTGTAAGCATTATTTCCTCAGCAGTGGGCTCCAGGACTCTGGAAGCCCCCAGGCTGGCTCTGATTGGAAAAGACAAAATTATCAGGCAGGCAATCTGATTGGCTTAGCTTGTTTAGGAAACCTGTCCTAGGGATCCACTGGGGCGAGTAGCAGTGGTGGTGAGGATGCCTGCCACCCCCAGGCTAGCAACAAGACCGTAGCCAGCGGGAAGGTGCCACTGGGGACTGTGCAATGTTCTGCGGGGGACAGGACAACAGATGTCCTCCAAACGGCTATTTAAAATGTGCTGTTTTTCTTTATAGCTGCTTCTCCTCCTGTGGCTTTATCTCACGTAGCAGTACCATCTTACTTTGAATTACCTGAATATCCCAAGAGACAATTCATTTTTGTCTCTATCCTGTCTCTATACTTTCATCTCCACAGCCAGAAAAATTGTAAAATCGGGAAATGTCTCTCACACATATGAACCACACCACCATGCCTGAGTTCATTCCTCCCCTGAAATATTCCAGAAGAGCATTGCAGTTGGTTTTCCCTCCTCCAGTCTCTCCTTTCAATCTGCCCTGCACACAACTGCCTGGCTGTCTTCTACAACAGTCCCTGCCCTACTGAGTCCCGTGACGATCCCAATCCACCTCCCTGTCTTTCCAGCCTCTCCCCCAGCAGCCCCTCTCCCCCAACACACACACTCCACTGTGACTGACGGTCCTCGCCGCGCTCCCAGGACTTTACTCAGGCTGCTTCCTCTCCACCAAGGGGACGGCTACTGTTTACCTGGAAAGGATCAGTTCAAGCGCCATCACCTCAATCTCCAAGTAAGATGAAGCTTTTCTGTTGCTTCTCTAGCTCTTGGTCCCTGTCGTAAGGACAGCACAAGCATGTGCCAGATGCCTATCTCCCCAATGGACAATGCAGTCTTGCAGCATGGCAGGTAGGCATCTACTTGAGCATAAAGAAATTGCCCAGACCTGTTATTCAACAGAGTGTACCAAACTGAAGTTTAAAAAAAACAATAGTCCATCATCGACACAGTTATTGCCATGCTTGCTCACAGGGACTTTGGCCAGATGCACACAACATCCAAAAGCCACAGGGTTGTGTTTTTCTCCTGTTTTGTTGCTTTTGCTTTATCCTTTGTATGATTACCAGGTCATCTTTAAATGCATTTTATTACTTGTTAAGCATTTAATAATGTTAATGTTTGGGATTGAGGTGAGCCGATGAAATGACTAACTGCTATTATCGATCCTATGCTGAAGATTTTTACTGTGAACAGTCTATATAAAACCTATTTAAAACATTAATAAGATCTTTGTGTTTTATTTTTTTCTTGTTACAAAATCAATATACTGAAGGTCCTCAAATAATGCTGTTTCATTCAACATCATTTCATTATAACATTGATGAGATGCCATGGAAACTTAACTCAGTTTACATCAATTAGCCTGTGGTACAGCTGGTTTTGTTATGTTGTCTCACTTCAAGTCCCGGAACCTACAGACGATGTGAGGACTTACTGCATGTCAACTGTAGAAAATTTTGGGAATGTAGATCCATCATTCTCCCCCAAATAGAAAATTAATGTCATCCATTATTACAGCTTCTACAGATAACCACTGAAAACAACTTGATATTTCTAGTATTTTCATATATATGTTTGTCTTATATGTATGCATATGCATGTATGTAAATGTATATAAGTACAGTCATGATGTACATTGTACTGTACCTTGATTTTTGTGCTTAGTATTTTGATAATATTTTTATTGTTATAAAATATTACCCATTGTCCTGGCCAGGTGGCTCAGTTGGTTGGAGCATCATCCCATACACCAAAATGTTGCAGATTCAATTCCTGGTTGGGGCAGATACATAGGTTGTGGGTTCGATCCTTGCTAGGGGTGCATATGGGAGGCAACAGATCAATGCTTTTCTCTCTCTCTTACTCTCTCCCTTCCTCTCTCTCTAACGGCAATGAGCACATCCTTGTGTGAGGACTAAAAAAAATATACTCATCGTGTCATTTTATTGGCTGCATTGTATTACATCATAGAATACTCACCAATGTTTAATCAAATCGCCGTTGCACATTTATTTTATTTCTGGATTTTTCACCATTATAAATAGTGCTTAAATCATTGTAGATTACAGTTACTGCTAACTCTAAATATGTATTAATAATTGTGCAAATAATATTATAGCTAATCATGTGTATACACTCATAATTATTTCCTTCTGACATACTCTGAAATGAGCAATTCCTGAGTCAAAAAATATGCAGAATTATGAGTCTTTTTAAAATAGAAAAAAGCTACCATTTATTGAATGCTTACTAAGGGTCAGGCACATTACTATTTTATCTCATTTAAGCCTCACAGCAACTCGATTGTCCCCATTTTACAGATATGGAAAGGAAAGCTTACAGAAGTCAAGTGAGTTGCACATGTGTAGTCGAATTCAGTGCCCCCCACCCTGTACACTCTGCTGCCAATGGCTGCTGACGCCAGCCCCTGGAACTACCTGTCCAATGGCTGGGCTTGTGATATGCTGGAATTGCCAGAGGACTGGTGTCGCTGGAAGCACCTCACAACCAATGAGGGATGGGAATTGGTGGACAAATACACCAGCTCCCTCGTCCTGTTACTGGAATAACTGATTGGTTTCTACACTGTTTCTCAGAGTCTTCCAGCAGGACTGAGCTCCATTTGCCCCCAGCAGTAACTCTCTGGTGAAACCTCTCCCAAATTAACTACTCAAATTCAAAGCCATGTCTCAAAGTCTACCACTGGAGAAACCCAAATCAAGACGTCAAGGCTGTTAGTCCAATAGCCCAAAACTGTAAACTTCCCATAGCCCGTGCTTTCCCAGAAACTCAAAGAATGCCTCATAAACTTTGCAAAAAATATTTGAAAATGTGTTTTTGAGTAAGAACTGTAAGACATATTTATACTGCAATGAAAAATATTTTGTGATTAAGTTATTCTGTTATTCATTTATTTTGAAACTCTAACACATAAAATTGAGTTCTTCACACTCTTTAGAGCAAGATATACTTTCTCGTTCATCTTAGTAAATTTGTCTCCTTCTTCCTCCCTCCCCACTCTTGTTCCCTTTCCCCCACAGGCCTCTCTAATGTGTTGCGAAGCAATTCTCTGTGGAGTGGGGCTGGCGCACCACGGGCTCATCACGCCCTGAGTCCCGCGCACTCCTGCGCTCCCCCCACCAGCTTCCATTTCTACCCACACATCCCATTGTCCCATGCATTTGACTTTCTGATTTTTTGCCTCTAAGTCATGCTTTTATGTAAAAGAATATTAACTTTCTCCCTTGAAATGCTGTCATAGACACTTAAATAATCAACCTTTGATTACTCAGGAACGGAACATCATTTTGTGAATTGCCTGGTTTCTTCATTACCTCCCTTCTCTTTCTCGATCGTTGACCAGCATCATTACCATTTAAGGATAAAAAGGTTCAAGAGAGTACATTTGTGGGTAAAATGCAGATTTAATCTTAAACAAGTTCAGTTTATAGCTTACTGACTAAATTTTTATATGCTTATTAAGGGAAAAAGTTGAAATTACTGGATAAAAGAGTGTTTTAAGTGCATGATTAAATATTAGGAGTATAGCATTAAAGTTATTTTTAAAGTCTATAATATGCTATTTTTCTTGAGCACTAATTATACTGAATAAGCTCTAATGTCAAGATAGCTATTAATTGAAGATCAAGTAATTGTCTACACTACAAATACATTTGAGAATATTTTGGATATGTTTTAATATATTGAATTGCATTTTTCTTTCTGAACGTATCCGTTCTATGTGGTAGAGGAAAAATTTATCATTTGGCTCAGTCTGGAATGACGAAGTATGAGCCACACACTATTGCTGTTTCACATGTCGAGTCCTATCATCGTCTCTGAATTTTCGCAGGTGTGATGCCTCTTCTTTTTTTGCTGCCTGTAGATCAACGTGAGCTAACAGCTGTGCCGTTGCCTCCAGGTCTGTCACACAATTAGTCTTCCGACGAACTGTGCAGGTTGCTTTATTGCTCCAGAGGACATTTTCATACGCTAGGCCTTGAACTTTAAGGAGTATACATACATTATTTTCCATATGTCACTACTATTCCCTACAGTTGATTAGAGCACTTTCTGTTCACAGTGTTGAAGTCCATCCTCTTTAGGATGAACCAAATAAAAAAATAACAATCTTCTTCTTTATTGTCCCTCAAAATGGATATTGAAAATTTTTGCACTATTTCTTAAAATGTGAATGACCGGAAAGAAAAATTTCAGCAGCTTTGTAAAGAGCTACTCTAGCAGCACATTTTCTAATGAATAATAAGAACAATAATGAAGTTTTGGTTAAAGTGGTATTCTAGATCCCAAAGGGATCGAAACCAGCTTTCCTATTCCAAAAAAATCAATGCATTTTATTACTAGAATATCAGTGTTTATGTTAACGTAGGCCACGGACTTTCTTTCCTGACAGAAAACATCATTTTATTTCCATGGAAGTCTTTAACTTGTAAGTGTTTGCCCCATGGATTACTATTTTAAAAAGTACAGATTTTCATTTTTTTCTTTTTCTGCAATTTTTTGTCATTTAAATGACAAATATTATAATTTATATGACACATACCATTATGAAGTCACCATTTAAAAAGAAAAAAACACACATGCTATTTTTCTAAGCTTTAAAATTGAAAAGAAAGGGAACAATTAGGAAAATGAAATAGAAGAAAAGGGTTCAAAGAGAACCAAACTCCCCAGTAATGAGGGAATTTTTAAAAATTCAATTTACTAAGATTCTGGCCTGCCAACAGCCTTTGCTCCACAAATTTATATGTAGTTACTCCTGGAAGGGTATCTGTTCTACTGTTTTAGAAAGGTCATGGCCTTAAATACAAAGACAACAGTAGCAAAATTATTAGTAAAACATTTTACATTTTCATAATCTCCAAATAAATAAAACATATTTTTATGAACTTAAAAGGTTATTGTCCAAGTAAGGCTAACTGTTCAAAATGGTATTAAATATATCAAATATGTAATCCATGCTTACACCATGCCTTAAATGATTGCATTATAATTTTGCAGAACATAATTTTATGCAGTTTGGAAATAAATCCATTTTTTTAATTAGAAAATCTGACTATTTCCTTCTTATATCGGTGTGTTTTCTAACCCTATCACTTTCTTTTTTTTTTAACTATATTTTATTGATTATGCTGTTACAGTTGCCCCATTTCCCCCCTTCACTCCCCCCTCCCCCTTACCCCCCTTTCCCCTCCCTTTAGTTTTGT
>PVJI01007575.1:0-77352 GCA_004026765.1 Micronycteris hirsuta
AATCCTGAAGAGGTAGGAAGAGGTCTGAAAAGAGAAAGGAAAGAAGCAAAGTGCACTATCGATGGGAGACGGAGCCCTGGAAAAACTTAACTACTTCTAATTATAGACTTTGCTGGCTTTGCAATTTTGACAAGGGCTGATCTTGCCTGGTGCTTGGATGGCCAGGAAATTGCAGTCCCTTCTGACAGTAGGAATGGAAAAAGCAGAATGGAGCTAGAAATGGAATAAAGACCTCGAGGACCCAGGGGTCCAGGGGCCTGAATTCCAGAAGTGAGAGGTAAAAACATGCATTTGTGCAGTGTGATACAGCCAGTGAACCACTTCTACCTATAGTATATCACAACAGCCCAAGGAAGTGCGCGGGAAGTGTGTGGGTGTCGTAACCATGGTATCCACCAGAGCTCAGAAACTTAGGGGACTTGCCCTAGGTCACAAAGTGGAAAGGCAAACAGAGCATAGGGTAGCTGCCTTCCTGCTTCTAGATTTGGTATTCTTGTCATGCTAGATTATGTCAGGTCAGAGGTTTATAGGGTCTTACAGCTGCTGAAATCAGAGAGAGAAGATAATTCAGCTCTAAGTTACAAATTCGAGATGAATGTATTCACGAAAATACTTGCTGCTCCTCACCTGCTACAACATCTCTGAACAAGGCTTGGAAAGCTGGGAAGTAGCTGCTCTGAAGCTTGTCCAGGAGCCCCGCGAGGGCCCTCACCTTTATCGTTCTGAGTTGATTGTAAATGTATTCCAGATCCTCGGACCTGCAACGCCATGGAGGAGGTGAGTCCAGGTGAATGTTGGGGAACACCAGTCACACAGTGATGACCCCCACTCAGACAGACAGAGAGGAGGCCTGCCTCAGGGGCCTCCACACAGGCTGGCTCCAGCCCAAGCAGCCGGGGCATCTGTGCCCAGAAGAGCAAGGGCAAAAGCCTGCATCTGGAACATGGTTCAAAGGGGCAGCTCCAGGAAGTAACAGCAGGGAAAACTGCTGTGAACATCTGGTGGCTCAAAAGCTTGGCAGCTGGAGGTCATTAGCTCTTGCAGGAAGGTTTGGGGTGGGTGAGCAAGGTGTCGGAGCAAGGCTGCTGGAGCAGTACCCCGCAGTAGGTCAGCAGAACAGTCAGAACCAGGCAGAGGATGGGACATCTCAGCATGGTGGCACCAACGGGGGCTGAAGCCCTACAGGCATGCCTGGTCATGTGATATGGACGCTCCCCACTCAGTGCAAGGACAGGGACATCTGCTTCAAACATCTATTTCCTTTTGAGTAAAAGCTTAATCAGCAAAATGATAAATAGGAGCAAGGAAATGGGGAGCCAGAGGGGGAATCAGCAGGAGCAATAATTAGGCTTCTCTGGAAGTCTGTGGAGCTGGGACACGGAGGCTGATAGGCTTTCTAGCACTGCTGATGACTGGCTGGGATGGAGGAGAGGATTTTCTGCAGCCTACTGTCAAAACCCCTTTTTCTTCAGATTCTTACAAAAAGTGTGTGTGTGTGTAGCCTTGACGGTCAAAGGAGAAGGGGGTAGACAAGTAAGAAAAATATATAAAAGAGAACAAATTAATTTTACATGTACTTGAAAGAGCCTTTGAAGAAATGTCAGAAGATATAATGACTGTAGCCCAGGAAGGAGGGGCAACCACTGAACCCTAGGAAAAGGGCGCCTCTCCCAGAGTGCAGGAAAACTATATGGACCCAAACGGCACCGAGCTGTCTGCTCTAGGAGACGTGAGAAATGCCTGGAGGTGGGACCAGACTCATGGCTGGCTCCCCCAGGCCATGACCCTCTAAGACAGCTGCCAAGGTCTGAGCATGCACCTACCTGCTCTTCCAGAACTCCAGCTCCACCTTAGGGGTGGGATTTTCCCCTTGTAGGAGCGGCTGGGAAGACTCTTTCTTGAGGACCAGCTGTACTTGGTGGCTCCACTGGATCACTGCAGACTCAATGGCATAGATGACAGACTTATCTGTGGAATCCAAGCTGGGAAAGGCACAACAAATCTCTTGAAACATTGGAAATAACTTAACTCTGGGTGTCCTCCAAACCAAATCCCAAATTTTTAAAAGAATAGGTGCAAAATTCCATCTGATCCAGGCATTCTTTAAAATTTTTTTAAAAAATTCTCCACCTGAGGGCATATTTTCATTGCTTTAGAGAGAGGGGAAGGGAGAGGGGAAGGGAGAGAGAGAAACATTGACTGGTTGCTTCCCATACACACCTGGACCAGGTATTGAACCCGCAACCTAATTGTGTTCCCTGACTGGGCATTGAACCCACAACCCTTCAGTTATAGGATGACGCTCCAACCACCTAAGCGATGCTGGTCAGAGCTAGTCCTGTCATTCTTAACTTTTGTTGGACAGTAGACTAACGAGCAGTCAATTCAAAGTATAGGTCCTCCCCAGACAAAACGCTTATGCATGCATGCAGACACAATTACTCAAGACAGAATTCACCACGATTCTGAAGCCTAGTTTAAGAATTTCGAATTCTGTGAAGTCTTTCTGTTAATGCAGACGGGAAATATTCGCACATCCACCCTGCCCTTGCTTGAATCCCACTAAGATCAGTAGCCTCTCAACTTGACAAAGCACTGCATTTCTTAGTGGACGGGCTCTCCCTGGGAGAAGTGTGTCCCTACATGGAAGCACATCCACCTCCCTGTGATTTCCTCACGTAGGTCTTAGTTCTGACCTCTGCATCATGAGGAAATCGATTATTTCCTTCTCCCCAAAGCAAATCATCAGTCATGTGAACACCAATGTTAACTTCACTCTGTCCTTGCTTTTCTGGGAAAGAATGGAATTCCCAAGTATTCTACCTCATCTATCTTTTTAATAAACAAATGAACCAGGAATATTTTAGAAGGACTTAAAAATGAAAAATATATCTTGATTTGCCTTTCATTCAGTTCTAAATAAAAATTGCTTATGCCAAGAACTTGACACAAACGACAAAGAAAGGGAGTCTCTCATTCACATTTTCATACCAGGAAGCCACCTTCACTTAATCTAGTCACAAGTGATTACCGAAGGTATCAAAGGGAGAAGATGCTCACCTTCCTGAAATATGATCCAGCCTTTTGGGAAATTATCAAGTTCGAACAAAGGGTGATAAACTCAGTAATGATTATATACACAGACACTGAATGTTATATTAGAATATAAAAGGAACAGGAAAATGGTAATTTGTATTTATTTATTGTGAAATTGAATATTTTTATTAAACTAAAATAACCTTTCCATTTAACTGGGAAATTGCTTCAAATTATATTGATATATGTAGCAAATTACTTCCAATAGCAAAAACTCATTATAAAGTACACTGCCATCCCACGCATTACTTATTCTTCAGATCAAATCATGGGCCCTGAACACACAACAGTATCAGTAATGCACTGGGAAACTCCTGGCATTAGGGTGGTGAGCCCATGCAGGAAGATGGCCCGTTGCCACGAACACATAGAGATGCTGGGTAGTCTCAGGCACCTGCGGCCAGTTGGCATTTGGGCATTTGCCCACCTTGTTGGATGGAGGTCATCCAACTTGGAAGTCGCCCACTTCGGCTTTCATTATGACCTCCTTCCCCCAAATGATCCTTAAAGGGGCACCTCTAGTGCATCTTGCATATCAGCAGGCCTTGCATTTTGACTCTTGGCCCATCCCCAATCTCAAGTCTCTCCAACTTGGTCATCACAGTAAGCTACCATTTAGTAAGCACCATTATATGCTTGGTGCTGTCCCAAGAGCTTTCCAGACACCACCTCACGAGGACCCTGAGTGAGGGGTAGGTGCTAAGGCCACCTGCATTTTACAAGCGAGAAGAAAATGGAGTCTGGGAGAGATGAAATGACTGCTTACACAGACCCGTCAGCACGTGGAGGAGCCTGGAGTAAAAGCTGGGATCCAGAGCCCTGTGCTAAGTTCTACGTGGCCTTGCCTCATAGCCTTCCCGTTTTATTCCAGACTCTCGAGGAAATGATAGAGATAGCGGATTCTGCCATGGTTCTCCACCCATCCACGTTGCTGTGTTGACCCCCAAAACATTTTAATATTAGACTCTAAAACATCAAAAATGGTGACTTTCTTAGTGCCACCAACAATGGTTTTAAGTGAAACCGACACAAGTATTTTTATTTTGCTGAACGAGCAGATGAAATTATTTTCTGTGTTTGTACTCCCCTGTACCTAAGCATCTTGTTAGGAGCCCCCCCTTCCAAAAAAACACTGGGTATAATATAACAAACTACATCATTTAGATACTTAGCCTGGCTTGAAAGAAAAATAAAAATACCTCATTTCATGAGGGACACAGACAAAAATAGTTTGTAGCTGGAATGGTAAGTGGAAGCCAATGGCAGACATAATTCCTAAAGGAGAAGAGGCTCGGGTTTTAATGCCTACTTGGGCACAGGAGGCATGGACTTCAAGCTCTAACAAAGCCAGATCTGTTTCTATTTGGAAAAAAATTCCCCAGACTTGAAAAAAGTCTCCAACTGCTGGGGGAGGAAGGTCTGGAACTGTAACGAGAGCCACCAGAGTGAGTTCCGTGGCATTACATGCTGGGCAGATGCTGGGAAGTGGTGTGGCTGTCTCCCAGACTGGACCTGGGCCTTTGCCAACAATAAGACATTGTCCTTAGAAGCAGAACACTGAAATCAGTGCGGCTGCTCTCAGCCCTGACATAATTCTGGGTGGAAAAGAGGCCATGATGCTGTGGCAGCCTTAAAAGACTTCAGCAGAGGGACTGGGACAAGGGTAGCAATCAGCACAAAATACACAGTCCAAGGATGTTGGTCAACAGCATGAGTGGGCTTGTGTGTGGCACAAGGACAGGTGCAAAGTCTGGAACAGAAAAGTGATAAGGAAAACACTCAGATAAACCAACTTCTCTCATATCACAGAGACCCATGTGGCCAGGCTGGTGGTACTTACACAACCTCACTTTCAGAATCCCAAAATGCCATTTTTTCTGAGCCTGCTGGAAGAGGCAGCAAAGTCTTCCCCCTCCTGTGCTCAAGGATAACCATGAGGTCACACTGGAGGCTGTGGGCATGCTGCTGGACATCTTGACACACCACAGGGGGCCAGTCTAGGTGATTCTTCTCATTGGCCAAGATGGGGATAACAACCTGGAAGAAAGGTGCACAGGGAAGAAAGGCAGGTGTTCTACTTCTGAGAACTTACAGAAAGACTATTCTGAGAAAGGCCCAGAAAACTATGCACAACTTTTTGCAAGTCACCGTGCTGTAAGGCCTAATATTAAGAAGCAACATTATGTTGTGCCTTGACATCTGATAAAATCAGGAGAGCCTCAGAGAGCTTATCACAGGCTTCCTTCCCTCTTAGCTCCTACGCATAAGGTCCATTGGTCAAACAGTCCTCCTTATCAAGGAGACCAGGGATAGTTGCTGCTTATCCCAAAGGAGTGGCCTTCAGGTCCCTACCAGCCAGTGGAGTTATTTGAACAAGCCAATTTCATCCTCCCACAAGATCCAGTGGGGATCACCCACTCTTCATACTACAAAGCTTGCCTCCTGGTTTTTCCCTCGGTTCCCAAGGGCAGCCCCAGGTGGCCCTGTGTAGCATGGTGTCCTCCTCCTTTGGGCTCTGAGTGTATGTGACTATTAAATTGCTGTCAGTCTCATTTGACATGTGTTCTGTAGTTAGCCATCCCATAATCATAGGGAAGGAATCACTCCCTAATCAACAGGGTGAATAAGAGGTGATTAAAGCATATGCAAAGGCCAGACGCAAAACACAGGACAAGTGAAGGTGAAGATGACCCTCTGTCTCCAGGGGGTGTGGTGCGGCATCTAAAAAATGCAAAGCAAAGTTAAGTATCTTGCAGCTCTCTGTAGGGTGAACATGAATTAATTTTGGACACCCAACATAGTTAGTTCCTCTTCCTTCAGTACCCATTTCCAGATCCAGAGGTGAACATTGTGAAAAAATTTGAACCAATGACTCAGACCAAAGTCTCTTATCTGAATTTCTGGAGAAGAGAAGCATTCTTTTGCTTATGAGTGTGGAGCTACTAGTGGCCATCTTGTTCCCACATGGAGCCAACATGGCGAAGAGGGATTTTACAGATGGATCAAGGCCAAGGCCTATGACATTCTTTGAGCTCCTGCTCTTGAACTTTTTGAGCTAGTTCAAATTGAGTTTTCTATTATTAGCAACTTAAAAAATTGTAATTAATACAACTCACTAGGAAACTCTGCCTGTCAAATGCTCACAACTAAGATAAAGAAAAAGAGAAAATCCAGTAATGTGATAAGGGACTGCTAAATAAATAATGAAAAAGAAATATGCATTTATATCATTGGCTGGGCTCTATATATGACTAATAAATCAGTATGGCTATAAAATAGAATACCTGGATCTAACAATGTGAAATTCAAGAGGGTGATCCGTGCCTGGTCTGTCTGAAAACAGTCACTGAACTAAGAACTTACATCACAGGTGAATGGAGAGTTCCAAGAAATAAAATGTCACAAGTTGAGCTCAACTCATATTCATGTTAAGAAAGGGCCCTTTGGACCTAGGGCAGAAATGATAAACAAGAGAAGGGAGAGTATAAAAAAGAATTTTCCTAAGATCTCAAAGGGAGGTACTGCATCTTACTGTTCTTCACATACGAGCAGTCCTCCCTTGGATCTGGCATAGAGGAAGCACTCAATCGATGTACACAGAAGAAGGTTTGCTGTCTGAAGAAAAAGGGTAGGTGGGTTCAGGTTGGACTTTGGAGGGCTTTCAGTGATAGGAAGATAATGAATGTGAACTCTCTGAAATTAAGTCACTCATTCTCTTATTCAGTGAATATTTATGGAGCATCTACTATGTGCTAGTACTGTTCTGGGTGCTGGGAAAGTATACCAGTGAACAACACATACAAAGATTATTGACCTCATAAAGTCTATATTCTAGTGGAGAAAGAGTCAATGAACCAGAGCTATGGGGGGAAAGAGCAGATGAGGAGAACCAGAAATGTGGGGTAGGGGTTGCAACTGTGAATGGAATGATTGGTGCAGGCATCACTGAGGTGACATTTGAACGAAGACTGGGGAGGATGGGGAAAGTGCTGTATATACCATTGAGGGAAGTGTATGTGTTGTGGTTAGAAGGAACAGACAGTGGAAAGGCCCTGAGGTGGGAGTATGCGCAGTATGAGCAAGGAGCAGTGTAGAGGGCAGTGAAGCCGAAACAGGGTGAGTAAGGAGAGTAGCGGTGAGTAAAGAGGGTCAAATTACATGCAACCCTGCCTGTAGAATTTTGACTTTTACTCTCAGAGAAACGGAATCCTTGAAGGGTTTTGAGCAACGGAGTGACATGGTAGGATCATGTCAGCTGTAGGGGGAAATGTGGGAAAAGATCAGTTAGCAAGTTATTACTATTATACAGACGACAGTGGCTTGGCACAGGAGGGAGCAGGGGGGACAGGAAGAAATGGTCTGATTCTACAGAAATGTGGAAGGCTCATCTTATGTGACTTTTTAATGGATTAGTTGTGGGATTGTGAGAAAAAAAAAACAGGCATCAGGATGACTCCAAGATTTGGGACTTGAGCAACAGGAAGCATGGAGCTGCCATTTACTGATGTGGGAAGACGAGAGTGGAGTCAATTCTCCAGGGACGTTCAGGAGTATGCTTTTGGACACATGAGAATTTTATTTATCTATTGGACTTCTCACTGGGGACACTGAGTAGTCAGCTGGCTGTGGCATTTGGGAGTTCAGAGGAGCAGAGAAGGCTGGAGATGACAGAGTTGGGAGGTGCCGGATACAGACAGTTTGTAAAACTCTAAAACTGAATGAGCACCCCAAAGGAATTAAGCAGAGAAGGAATTCCTTAAGTCTAAGGAATGAGCTCTAGGACCCTCGCATTTTAAGAAGTTGATAGAAGGGGTCTCTCCTATGGAAACTAAGAGGGAATGGCCAGGAGGACAGGAGGAAACCAAAAGACTAGCATCCCAGAAGCCAAGTGAAGAAAATTCTTTCAGAAGGAGAAGCTCATTAGGAGCTGGGCCAAACCCTGCTCACTCACAGGTCAAGCAGTGAAAACACTGAGAGTGGAAGTGGGCGGTGACACACACAGGTTCCTTAAGTTCCCTCCTGTGCAGTACCGGAGTGAACGCCTGACAAATGAGTATAAGATAAAACAGGAAAAGCATGGGACCCAACAGGGACAGACATAGATGTTAAACATTTTGCTAGAAAGGGACCATAGAGATGGGATGACAGATGGTGGGAGGAATGAGGATTTTGTTTGATGGGGTTTATCTAGTGGAGAGGGAAAAAGTAAGAATGTAGGAAGAGGAGAGAACGGCTGGTGCCGTCTCCTCAAGAAGAGAATGGGCAGATTCAGAGCACAAGTAGCAGTTTTGGTTTTAAGGTTGGCATCAGATGGCAGCAGACAGTCCTTCTCAGCAACAGCAGGAACGGCAGGGGACATGCCTACGGAGAGCGGCAGATGAGGTAGGTATAAGAGTTTGTGGAAATTTCATTGCCTCCATTTTTTTTAAACCAAGAAAGAAGCAAGAGTATCACAGAGTGAGGCTGAGAGAGGAGATTTTGGCCATGCAGCCAAGCATCCCGGGGAGAACTGGATTTGGGCAGAGCAAGGAGACAAGGACGGGTCAGGAGAGTGAACAAGCTTTTAAGTGGGAGGCAGAGTGACAGTAATTCCTGTCCTTTATGGATTACCTATAACATAACTCCGTTCCAGCTGTCCTAATACATTACTACTAAGTTTCATGGTGATAGAGGTGAGCTAACCTGCTCACATCACACTGATGAATTTGACAGAACCAGTTGTTTATTTTTTAATATATCAGTATTTTTTGATGTTTATTCCTTCTATTTAACTATATCCTTCCGAACTGAAACACCCAAACAGAAAATTATGTTCAGAGAAAAAGCATTTAGCTGGATAATAGAGCATATAATTATAACATATTCCCAATACTATTCATTCAATTTTTTTAAACTTAGTCCTCTTTTCTTTTTTTAAATTTTATTTTTTAATTACAGTTTACATTCACTATAACTTTGTATTAGTTTCAGGTGTACAGCACAGTGATTAGACAACCCGATACCTTACAAAGTGACCCCCGATACCTACGGTCCCCAGCCGACACCGTACATAGTATTACAATACTAGTGATTACATTCTCTATGTGGTACCTTACATCTCCACAACTGTTTTGTAACCACCAGTTTGTGCTGCTTGATCCCTTCACCTTTTCCACCCCTCCTCCTCCCCCTCTGGCAGCCATCAGTCTGTTCTTAGTATCTATGAGTCGGTTTCAGTTTTGCTTGTGATAGAACCAGCGTTTGAACCCAGGTCGGTCACACCCCAAATCCCAGGCTCCCTTTACAAAACACAGAACTTCAAAAGAGCATTCATGTTTCAGAGCTCTAGGACAGATAAGCTGGCAGCAGTGAATAAAGTGGCTGGGAGAGAACTTTCTACTTTGGTCAACATCGTGCTTTATGCAGTCCTCCCCGCCCCCCGCCCACTACCCCTACATAAAGCAGAGGAAGGACTTCTCTTCTCTCAGCCAGGTGGGATTTTGGGGTTTAGTGATGCTGAGTGAAGAGGTGGAAGGACAAGAGGACTGATCCACAGTACAGAGAGGAGAGAAGACAGAAGGGGAGGGACGGGCTTCAGGGCTGGGGGTGAGCAGAGTCCTCAGCGGGCACTGGATCACCTCCAGGGTATATGAAAGATGGGAGGAGGGCGGTTGAACGGCTTAAGAATCACTGTTGGAGGTTTTGAGAAATGAAAGTAAAGGTCTGGATGTATTTTAAAAATAATTTTATTTAGATTTTCCAATAGATAACACATTTACATGGTGTAAGTTTTAGAAATATAAAAACTTTTACAGTGGAAAGTCCTACCCTGGTACCTCAGACACCCAGTTCCCCTTGTGGATCACTCTGTCAATGAATGTCCTCCCTCCCTCCCTCCCCACTTCCTTTCTTCCTTCTTTCCTTCTCTCCCTCCTTCTTACCCCCTGCTTCTCTCCCTTATTCTCCTTATCTCCCTTCTCCTTTCTCTACTCTTATCTCCCTCTTTCCTTTCTTTTGATCAGAAATAGTAATATACAATTCACAAAATCCTGCACCTTTAAAAAATTATCTTAAATTGGGGCATTATCCACAATAGCCAAGAGGTTAAAAAAAATGAAATGTCTACCCATAGATGAATTGAAAAAGAAAATGTGGTGTGTGTGTGTGTGTGTACATACACACACATCACCTTTATATATATGTATATATTTCAGCCTTAAAAAGGGAGGAAATTCTGTCATATGCTACAACATGGATGACCCTCGAGGACATTATGTGAAGTGAAATACCTGGTCACAGAAAGACAACTACATGATTCCACTAATATGAAATGTCAGAAGTGATCAAGTTCATAGAGACAAAGTAGAATGGTGGTTGCCAGGGGCAGGAGGGAGGAAGAGGCAGATAATTATTGTTTAGTGGGTGTAGAGTTGTAGTCATGCAAAAGGGGGCGTCCAAGGATTTGTTGCACAATTATTGCATGGGATTGACAATACGAAGGAGGGAACCAAAAAACCTGGAATTTATTTATAAAAAATCATGTACTTATTCTTACATGTTTAAAGTGGTTTAAAGTGCAGTTACCTTCCAAGCACTCTCCATTTGAAGCAATACACCTATCAAGACCTTTTTTCCACTGCTGAAAACAGTCTTTGAACTCATCAATTTTGATGCCTGTTAGTTTCTGCCATATTTTTTTTGTTTCACCTCTTCCACATTGGCAAAATGTTTCCCGTTGAGGACTTTTTTCATAGGGGAAACAAACAAGTCACTTGGGGCAAGATCAGGTAAATAAGGAGGGCGGGCACAGAGGTCATGCCGTTTTTGGTCAATGTGACCAGGTGCCCTTATAAATCACCCATATGAAATGGGTAAATGCGTTGAAAGAGTTTTCAAAAAAATTCATCGAAGCCAAACAGCCTATCACCACAAGGCCAGCTGGTGCGCTGATGCAGATGGGTTCCTAGAACACTCACCTAGCGGGGAAAGCCTGTACTGCAAGGGGCCCGCCCTCCAGAAGATAATTCCCTTTTTGGGGGGGCCTCCCTCATATTGTACTTTTCGGTTGGAAAATGTTAGGAGAGTGAATTTTATCTTATGTGTTTATCTTAAGGACTGTTTCATATCAATCATTCCTTTTAATTATAGATGGGCCTTACTTCATTCATCAAGTGGCCTAGTAACAAACATTTAGTTTATTTCCAATCTCTTTTCAAGGCACCAGTCAAAATTCTCAAACATTCGAGGGTTTGAATTACTTTAAAATTACTTTTGCTTGCTGAACTTCATTTCTTTGGCCATGACACAAATCTGAGATGGAACTGCTGTCTCCCACATAGCTTAGGTGTAGTTCCATCTTGGAATCTTTGTTCAAACTGCTCCCCATTCCTGAAAGTTACCTTGCTCTCTACTTTTCCTAATTCTCTTTTGTTCAGGAGCAAGTTCAACACTTGAGGCTAAGCATGGCTCTCACAACATACAAATATCTCCCCATAATTTACAAGAGGATTTGATCCACGCTTGGACTTCTGCAGGGATGTTGTTCAGATAGTGCAGAGCAGCAAAACCATTCCGGTTGTTAAAATACTGAATTACTTTCATATCTACCAAGAAACCTAGCTTTCACGGGCCCCTGAGAGCCTGTGTCATCCCAGACCCTTCCCGGAAATTCTCTCTTCCCACTGCCTCCTAATAAAGCAACCGAACAGGCTAACACCTGACTTAGTGGAGAGCCTCCAGGACCCGAGCCCAGCACTGGGGCCAATTTGCCTCCACCCCAGTCAGACTAGTTTTAGGTTTTTTAAGTCTATGACTAATTTCATGGGTGAGATCTTGTCTTTATTTCTCTGATATTCTCCATAGCACCTGTCACATGAAACATCATTTAGCTAGTACTCTGTAAATACTATTTTATATTCTGCAAGCTTCAGGACACCAAGCGCCAAGAAGCACACACGTTCAACTTGCAGGGACGTGTACTCCCAATCCAGAAAAGTCTAAACGTCTCAGCAATCTCTCCTGAGTACCCCCTCATAAATCTCTTGGTTCTCTCGGCTCTGCTGTGGGACCACCAAAGCATTCCAAAATCCACACCTGCGGAGACCCTCCTCCCTGAGCGCCAGGCAGGCCCCTCCCAGTGCCTGTTGGACATTTCCAACTGGATGCCCCAATTTATCTGGGCACAGGGTTGTTTCATGGTTGTGGGATGAATGAGATGAAAATCAAAACCAAACCATCTACCCCTTTTAACCGTTCCGCAGAAGCAAATACTGTTTATAGCCTCAGTGACCCAACAGGAATGCCCTTTTGTTCACCACTTCCGGTCTTCCCCAGTGCCACTTGGAAGAGATTAAGATACATAAGCCTTAAAAAGAGGTCAGGCCCCAGGAACTTTTAGAACTCTGGCCTCCCCTTGACCTTTGCTTGAACCCTGCCAAGTCCTAGACCTCTCACAGTCCCACTCTGACCCGGCCCTTACTCAGATTTCTCAGCTCGCCTCTCAGGTGTCCATCCCCGGGTCTACTTTTCCGTCCAGCTCCGCCCCCACCTATCCCCTTTTCTCACAGATTCAAACTCCGCTAGGAGTCTGGGCTCTCCTATGGCTCCGCCCCTTCCCGACGGCCCCGCCTCCGCCCCGTAGGTCTGCCCCTCCCCCTCCCGAGCGGCAGCCAGCGCGGGGTCACCTACCCACCCTCACCTCGGAGAACAGCGCAGCCAGGTGCTCCAGAGGCGCGGCGGGCAGGTCCCCGCAAAGCACCGCGCCGCGGAGGCTATTGGGCCCGGGCGGCTCGGACCTGGTGCGTAGGAAAAAAAGCCCCTTAGCGTGAGGGGGGTTGAACTCTGGACCCACGTCCAGCCCCGGCCACAACGCCAGGCCCCCGGGCCCGGGCCGCACCACCAGCAGCGGCCACGACCCCTCCGCAGCATCGCGGCCCAGGAAGGCGTGGAGCAGCTGCTCCGCCTCGGCCGTGGCCGCGCAGCGCTCCCAGGCTCCCGCAGCCGGCCGCAGGCTCTGGGCCACGTAGGCCCCCAGAAGTCGCAGGCGCGGGTCCCCGCCGGGTTCCTGGTCCGCGCTCTCTTCACCCAGCACCGCCAGCTCCTCGGCGCTCGGCATGCCGCGCTAACTCAGGCTGCAGCGGTTTCCCTAGCGACGGGGACGCGGCCAGGCTCCCTCCTCTGCTCCCCTCCTATTGGGCACGTGACTCCTGGTCCCTCCCCTTGCGGTCTAATAAGGTAGGAGAGGGACGGCAGGGGAAGGGGTGGTATCGCGTCGCTGTTGCTAAGACACCAGCCGACGCTCCTATTTATAGTGAAAGGTCTCTTGGACTGGAAGTGCTCGGGATGATTGTCTTGGTCAATGGTTTACTGATGCGCTGTGTGGAGGGGAGGGTCAAGGATATAAATGCCGTTAAGGATCCTGCTGGCTACGGTCAGATTACATTCTTTAGAGGTGTCCAGGCACTGAAAAATATTACAGCTCTCCCACCTATTTTCCAAATGTGTAATTCAAACTTTAAAACAATGTCAAATCATAAAATAGATATAAGGGAATTCAACGAAGTTTTTATTTCTTGATGACAAATACTTTAAAACAGTGCTTATGTAGCTTTTTAACATTTGAAATGTACTGGTATGACTGAGGAACTGGATTTTTAAATTTAATTTTTATCAGTAGCTATCATATTGAACAGCTCAGCTTCAGTATTTTAATATAAATAACAGGAACAATACATCCTTAGTTTCTACCTTTGCCTTTGCCTCAAGTATGTGGACTCAAACTCTGAGATCACTTGGAGGCCCAGGAGTATGGCCACATCAGCTCTTAGCAAAGCAGCAGTAACATGTCAGAGGTTCAGAGCCTCCCCATCCTGCCCAGAGGTCTGGACTTGTCTTCAAAAAGGGCTAAAATGAAACACCTTTCCCGACCTCAGAAATGAGCATTTGTCACCCGCCGAGTCCTTCTCCACGACGAGGATAGAGATAGCTTGGCCCTTTACATGCATGTAAGATGTGAATGGAACAAGGAAAGGGGCATCCTGAGCAGCCTGAGGCCTGCAGGTCTGAGAGGAGCTCCCTTCTGCCCTACCGCCCTGCTTTTAGTCACCAGCCAGAGACTGCAGAGTTTCTGGGTAAAAAAATAACATGTAATATGGCCTTCAGAGCAATATTAACAGCATAAGCACTTGTCAAAGGCAGCTCAGCTAACAAGAGCCACTCAGAAAACACTAGTATCTGGAATGGAAAAATGACTGATTTTGCAACAACTGGGGAATGAGAGGGGCTATGATGAAAATGTCCACATTAGAAAATGAATTCTTATGTTTGTAAATTGTTTTATCATTGCTAGATTAAACAGTAGGCAGACCAACTACAAGTAAAGGGACAAAGCAGAAGCACTAAAACAATTTTTAAGATGGATTTGATCATTGGTATATCAACAAAAACATCAGGAAAAAATAGAAAAGTTGGTTGCTTCTTACACATTCACTTTTTTAGAGATTTTTCTTTGCACGTAGGAAGGCATCATTCCTGTTTTAATGCTTAGGACCTCCAGACATGTCGACCCTGCTCCTGTTTTGTACAATATATAGGGTAAATTCAGGGCCTTTAAGTTCCTGCACACCCTGCAAATAAAGTTTCTACCACCTTCACAATGGCCTGTTTTGCCCTTAATTTTTTTTTGTTCCTTCGCTCTAATTTACATAGAAATAGAAACACAGGAGCCTGTGAAGATGACGAAGATAGACATCATCAACTCAGACGTATCTTCAACGTCTGAGCGGAGGCTTCTGAACACTGGCAATCTCACCTTTTGCTTTCTTCCCTCCAACATCACACCTTAATCTCCTTGGGGTGGGGTGGAGGCATCCATATGGGATTTATTGAAAACAATTGACAGTCATTATAAACTATTATAAATAATAACTATTATTATTATACAATAATTATTCATAAGTATGGTAAAAAAGTAAAAATGTGTGTTAGTTATTTATTGCTGTGTAACAAATTACTTCCAAAGTTAGCAACTTAAAATAGCAAGAGACATTTATCTCATATGGTTTATAGTGGGTCAGAAATTTAGGAGCCGTTTACCTGGATGATTTTGGTTTAGGATCTCTTATAATGTTTCAGACAAAGTGTCGTCAGGGACTCCATCATCTGAAGGCTTGACTGGGGCTGGAGGAGCTGCTTCCAGGATGGCTTGCTCACATGGTAGACGAGTCAGTGCTGGTTGTTGGCAGGAGAACTCAGTTTCTCAGCAGGTGGAGCTCTCCACTGGGTACTTGAATGTTTGAGTAACACTATGACTGCCTTCCCCTAGACCAAGTGACTTAACAGAGAAAGACAGAAGCCGTAATATCTCTATGACCTAGCTTTGGAAGTCACACACTGTCATTTCGTAATAATCCTATTCGTTACAGAGGTCCCCCCTATTCACTGTGAGAGAAAACTACCCCAGGGCATGCGTGCCATGAAATGAGAATCATTGGATGCCATCTCAAAGGCTGGCTACTACTACAAAAGGTGTTAAGGAAGATATTGAATTTTTGCAATTGTTCAAATGAAATAATTTCCTTTTTAAAAAAAATTAGAAACTTTAACTCATATCGTAGAGCATACCATTTTTCACATCAGATTCTTTTTTTGCTTGAAATGGCTATGCATAATTTCTATTCAACAGTTTTTAATAATGGTCTCGTTAAATTATGTATGGTCATCGTTGACAAGAAATTTGTTCACACAAGCAAGTAATGTAAAACTTAACACCTTTTATAAACATTCAAAAATTAATAGTCAACATTATATATTTATAGAATCTAAGAGCTCTTCTTCTCCCTTGACAAATGTTATGTTGAAATTTCTTTGATGCTGCTAATGGGCGTTGAATATAAGCCAACCTTTCTATGTCAAATATTTCAAAATAATGATGAAGTTTTAATTCAAAGAATGTGCGTGCGTTGCTATAGTAGTCTTCCAGCAGCCATCTTGGATGCCAGTAAATGAGACATCGGCCACTAATGGGCAGAGGTATTGGACACGTGTACAGGAGGAGAGCCTTGGCTGCTTGGGGTCCATCCAGGAGACATGTATATGGATGTTGGTTGTTGCACTGTTCACAAGAACACAATCGTGGGAAACAAACCAAGTGTTCATCAATGACAGAATGGATAAATAAATTGTGATGTATACCATTCATAGAATGCAGTACTATTATACAACAGTGAAAATGAATGGACTTACAACTCTCTGCAGCAGCGTGAAAGAATCTCAAAAGCATAATGTTAAACAAAAAAGACAAGTTGCAGCTGAATATATTCCGTGTATTTATTAGAGGTTTAAATTAAGTGAAATGGACAATATTTTGTTAAACACACACACACACATAATAATCTAGAAAAAAGGAATGATTATCTCAAAATTCAGGTTTTGGTTACTTATTGTTGGGGACAAGGAGCTATGGGGTGGTGAGGGGCACATGGGGGACTTTTGTGTTCCTGGTAAGTTTTTTTTTCTTAACCTGGATTATGGGTTTTAATTTTATCATTCATCTTAAACTGTGCATACATATTATATTATTCTTCATATGCATACTATTGTATGTGTGTACAATGTATGAAGTGTCACAGTTTAAAAAAATAAAAGGGATGGATGTGGCATTTATTGTCCTCTGAATGTTGTGGGGTAATTCATTTCAGTTACTGGCAGTAAATGGTAATAATCTATTAGGTTTACAAAATTATACATCAGATATCTTTAAATTTTTAATTGATCAGTTTTACCAATTGTATAATTAAGTCTATTACTGGTAATTTCTCTGTCATCACATTCAGTAGGCAATGTTCCGCCCTATCTTCCTTCACTTCTTGGCTCTGTTCAAACCAGGAGATTGCAGTTCCTTCTGTGGAAACGCTCCTGCTCTGCTCTCCTGACTTCCGTGGCGAGCACCCCCTCGTTCTCCTGACTGCTCTCTTTTGTGTGTGTATTCCTGCAATACTGGCATTGCTTAGACATCTCTCAGAGCACCGGGACTTCTTTCTCACTTTAAAATCTCTTCTTGTATGAGCTTACTCATTCAAGATAACAATTCTTCCCTTTATGCTAACGGCCCCCAAATCCATTCCTCCAGCTCTGAACTGGGTAGGTATAACATTTTCAGGTAATATCTGTTTCCCTTCAAACCTCTATAGGAATTGTTCACTGCTTTCTGAAACTTAGTGTTGCAGAGAAGTCTGAAGCCAGCTTGATTTTTGTTCCTTCTTAGGTAACATTTTGAAACAACATGATTGTTTAAGAATTTTTTCTCTCTTTATTTTTTGAAAGTAAAAAAAAAAGTTCTAAAATAAAGCTAAAGTTCCGTTGAATTGATTTTTGCCTGAAATTGTGAGAGCCTTTTTGGTTCTCACAACGATGTATTTCTTCACAGCAGGAAAGATTGTTCTATGGAATCTTTGATTATTACTTATTTTCCATTTGCACTTTCTGGTCTGGGTTTCTGGTGATGCAAACTGATAGAATGTGCTAACAATTACAAGTAGGGGATACATTTTAAAATACTGATTGAGGTTTTTCATTCCTATGTGTTTTGATGTCCTGTGGCTCTTCACTATGAGTTAGTGACATTTTAATGCCTCAGGGGAGTGTGGATGCAGCCTAAAATAGTCCATTGAATGTCTGAATGGTTTTTAAACACATAGCAGAAACAATAGTCTTGCAAGCCATGCTATTTCTTTTCTTTTATTGGAAGAATGAAACATTTCAGAAGGAGAAAGGGTTTATGTTGTATTGCTCATTTATTTTATTTCCAAGTGCTTGGCTTTGAATATGCAGGGCAGTCTGAAGGACTGAGGGGTCAGAATGTATGAGCTAAATTGCAGATGGGAAACAGTGCACGGCTATAGGAGAAGCAGATTTCTTTAGGAGGAGCCTCAACTCTTTCTAGCATGGGGTGAGGGGCTGGAGAAGCAAGTGGAGGACAACTTGGCTGTAGAATTCTTGACCCTTTTAGGAGAGTCCGGGGAAGGGGCCAGCATGACAACTACTACAGAAGTGCCTGGGTGTCCAGGAGAAGGGGCATTTGAGCCTAACGTTCCAGGGAAACATGAGAAACTACAAACCCGTGGAAAAGCCCTTATCCAACCCGGTCCCTGGTGTCAGAGCAGCAGCGGGCAAGGGCGGGGTTTAAAGAGTAATAGGAAGGCAGCCTCCCAGTGCTGATCTGCCCTGGCATGTTCCACATTAGGGCTGATGCTTTTTAAGATCTTTGTAGGAAGATTACGAAGAGAAGAGAAAGGCTTAGGGGCCAGTTTGGGGCCAGGCTGAGAAAGACACTGGAGAGGTACCTGTATCCCCGAGAGGCAGTGGATGACAGCGCTGGGTTACAAGGTGGTTTGTGTGTCACTGAGAACAAGGGACAGATGTAGACCTGCTCCTGATGACAGGAAGATATACAGGCCCCCAGGAACTTAACAATCCTCCAGAAAAGAGAGGGTAAGGAAAGAATTTTGAAGCCTACACTGACATCAGAAGTGATTGGTCTTTTTTTTCTTCTTCTTAAAAAAAACATTTTAATATTTCGTGGAGTACTGGTTTGGTGGCGATGAACTCCTTTAGCTTTCTTGTCTGGAAAGCTCTTTAGGGCATATAGTCAATAATACCCTAGTATCTATGTGTGGTGTCAGATGGGTTCGAGATTCATCAGGGCGATCACTCAGTAAGTTATATCCTGTCTAATCACTGGGGTGCACAGCTGAAACTAACATAATAATGTACATCAACTGTCATTGAAACAAAAAATGATTAAAAAAAGAAGTGTTTGAATTACCTTGAATTGGCAAGACTGTTTTCTATTGCTGACTGGATATAGGAGTGGCCAGCTTGGCTTGATCAGAGCCACTCCAAGTATGAGAGAAACAAGGAGTTTAATAGAGAATTAGAGCTCACGGGACTGTGCGAAGAGCTGGGAAGGGACGGTATGAAAGGCTATCGCTAGAGGATCAGAACAGTTGTCCTTAGCATCAGCTTGCAGCCCTGGAGTGTGTGAAATAGGCTGAGTCTACAGAGGAGGTGAGTAGCCCTTGCATCCCTGTGTCAGGACCATAAAGCGGAAGCCCGAGCAGAGATCTGCAGAAGCGCATGCCTGCAGAAGCACACGGGAGTCCTCGGCGAGGTCTGCAGCGGCACCCAGTCTGACCGCTGTGTCCTCCAGGATAAATGAGATTGCCAGACAAAATACAGGATTCCACTTAAGTTTGAATTTCAGAATACATTTTTGGTATAAAGATGTTCCAAATAGTGCATAAGGCTACATGGGAAGATGGGATGTACTATATACTAAAACATTATTTATGTGAAATTCAAATTTAACTAGTTGTCCTGTATTTGTGTTCATGAGATCTAGTAACTCAATCTGTGAATAACAGCATTCCTTTCACCTCCTCCTTCCAAATCTCACGTGTATTTCACTCTTTTGCAAATGCTAACAAAGAATCATATAGGAAAGGGGGTTCTGAGAAATGGCGTTTCCTCCCTAATAAGGGATGGTGGTGCCAGACTGATAACAATTTGGAACAGGATGTCATGAGGCCACTTTGATTTAGATATAGAAAAACCACAACATGTTGGAAGTGAACAAAGACTACCCAAGTGAGAACAAGCAAAGACTATTTATTCAGAGCTTTTGATAGCAAGGGAGGTGGCCACCATCACTTGTGTTTTGACAGAGGCAGAAAGAGGCATAGGAGCGGAAAAGCTTTATTATGAAAAAGGAGAAGGCTCAGTGTGGCCCAGTGGAGGCTGTTGTCCTGGAGACGCTGTGGGCGGGATAACTAGACAAGGGGCGTCTGTCCTAAGTGACTGATAGAGACGTTTGGCTATCTCTGCTTGCTCCTACGTTGCAACTGGGGACAAAAATTAAGGAAGCTGTCAGTTATCAGTCCGGTCATAGAGGTCTGGGGCCAACTACTAACAGGATTATTATTTGGCTTTCTGGACAGGTCTCTGCAGATTGTGGAACAGAGCTCCACTTTTATAGATGGTTGGCCATTTTCCATTTGTATGCCCAGTCTCTCAATATATAACTCTTTCTGGCAAGTCTGAGTTTCATGACCATGGAAAATGCACCTTCACCTCATACAAATACTGCTCTCTACTGCACACCCCCAGAATCTAGTCTACCTCCGGTCTCCCCGAACTGTTTTATGGGAGTTTCTATTTCTGACTGCAGAGAGATGAAGAGAATGGAGAGTGTGGAGGGTATGCATGAGTGAATATTATTTTGATTACTTCATATACTCAGCTTATGGTTAACATCACAGGTCAGCAACTTACAACCTGTGGACCAAATTCAACCCACTGCCTATTTTTGCTAATAAAATTTTATTGACTATTTATATATGTACTCATTTATGAATTATGTTATGAATTATCAAAGTCTATGGCTTTTTTACACAGTACAAGGGCAGAGTTGAATAGTTGTAACTATACAGAGACTGGATGGTCCACAAAGCCTGAAATATTTCTCTCTTTACATAAACAACGTGCCAACTTTTAGTTTAGTTCAGATACTGTAAAACCTTTTAGCTGGTTAAGGACTCAAGGTAGCAGAGGTATAAAGCAGTCTCAGTCTCATGAAGTCACATTTAGAATGTGTCTTGGTGGTTTCCATATTCTTTATGGTAAAAGGTCATCTTTGCAAACTCTGAAATCAGATAACCCATTAGTCTTAGCTGTGAAAGTGAAGAACATTCTTTTGTGTGTTTTCTTAGTTATTCTAATGAGAAGTTGGGAGAGCCCCTGGGTCCAGATCATTTTAAATAACAAAGCCATAATGTGCTTTCTCATTAATGATTTGTTAATGGTATAACTACCTTCTTTTCTCCCTCCTGACCCAACATGCCCTGTGGGCTGTAGAAGTAAGATCTCCCCCTTCTGAGAGCAGGGGATGCACTCATCCCTCACTTCTTGGGGATGCAGTGATGGGTAGGATATAGTCCTGTCCTTAGAGAGAGGGAACCATCTCTCACAATCCAAATGTGTTATTAACAACAATGATAAAATGTGAAAAGGACAATCCTAGAATCGGACCCAGTGCTGTCTACATTCTTCATCCAGCCACTTTCCACACTGGCCTTTCCCTGTTATTCACAAGTCGGCAGAAAGTAGCCCTTGATTTTGTTTATTTGTGTTTTTACTCTGGCATTGGTTCGCCCTTTTACTATGACTGCTCACCATTTTTTCTTTGGGGAACTACTTCCACTCCATGAACCACCTCCTACCCTACCCCCAGTCCAGGTACTTCAGGTGAAGCTCAATTTCCAAGCTAGCACTGAAGCGTGTGACTTGGCCTAAGCTGACCAGATCATCTGTCTCCTGTCTGCAGTCACCAGAGTAGCAGTGGGCATCCGATTGCATCAGAACAGTAGAGTCAGCCCCAAGGCTTTGGTTTGGTTTGGGGCAAATGAGGGCTTTTGACTTTCTCTTGGACTTGAACCTGAAGCAGGGCTTATAACACAGCCACCTTGGCACCATGAGGGGGAAGGGTTATCTGAAAATGGAGTCAAGACAATGGAGCCGAGAGAGGGAGAAAGTGGTTCCTGCTGACTGCTTGAGCGCAGCCCTCACGCCAGACTTCTCCTTTATTTCACATGAGCAAAGATATCCCCTCCTCTGTGAGCCAGTGTGAGCTGTGTTTTCTGTCCCTCTTAAACGATAATCACACTGGGGCAAGTGGCAGGTAAAGAAAAAGGAGAGATGAAGATGTTTATTGGTAAGAGGGAAGGCATCCATCAAAGAGGCAGGTGAGAGAGAAAACTTGGAAGGGGTACTTCCTGCAGCAGTTTCTGTAGGAGATGTGAAGGGTGAGCCTTCAGTCACTTTGTTTATCATATAATAACTGCAGATCACAGCCTTAGCTCTGGATTTTCACCCTGCTTTTGATTTAAGGCAGTAAACCAGAAATTAATATTGTCATATTTCCTTGTGCTTATTCACCATTCAATGTTGAATTCCCAGAAGGATGAAAGAAATAATTAAATGTGCTAAATAATAACAATCCTCACTTTCTTTTTCTGTGTACTTGTGTTATAAAAATATGCTATGAAGAGTCGATGGTGCTATTTTAGAAAAATGAATTCTGCACACTACCTAATTTTAATAATCTCTGGGGCATAACTGTACATTTTCCACCCCAGGATACCAGTGGGCGGAACAAGGAAACCTGCAGAAAACACACCTTCTCAGTTGTTTCTTTTTGCGACCGTGGGAATTCTTAGGGCTTGATGTTAGCGTAAGTCCTTAGGTATGGTTCTCTTGATTTAGGAGGAAGCCACTCATCCAAGAGGCCTGGGGGACCAAGGATTGTAAGTGTGTGACATAGACCGCGTCTGGCACAAATAACACCCCCCTTTTATTACAAAATCATAAGCATGAATTCTGTAACATGACAATATCACACTCAAGCACACCATATGACATTTTAGGTGGAATGTTCAAATTAAAACCATAAATTATTACACCCATATCATTACCCTACTAACCACGCTCAAGCAGGTGTTACTTCTGCTGGACCCTGTGTATTCAGTTACAGTTGCATGAGTGAATGAAGTAATATAGGTATTATCAAAAATCTGAAAAATTATGTCCACCTTTGAGCTGGTCACTTGGGTGAATGTAGGGTGAGGGCTAGGGCAGAGAAGAGTTGCAATGATGAACATTGTACCTGGGATGGAGAAGAGCAAAGATCCTTAATTCTCTAATTGCTGTTTTCTCTCATATTTAAAGATAACCTTTCTGATTTTTCATGTTTGCCTCCAGAAAAGAGGAAGATCTCAGTTCCTGTTCTCTCTCTTTCTCTTCTTTTTAGGCACGACCTCTTTCTTATCAGAAATAGAACCGGGGGGGGGGTGGCAGATCACTTCCAGGACATAGTAGATGTGTCACCAAGAGGGGCTGTCCAAGGGGTTAGAGATGAGTGTACCTGGGGTTCTCAACTGCAGCTACACATTATGATCACCTAAGGATGCTTAAACGTACCACCAGCCAGGCACACCCCAGGATAACATAAGCAGCACTTGGGGATAGGGCCCAAGCCTTGGGACATGGTAAAGTATCTGCAGGTGATTCTAATGTGTTGTCAGGATAAAGAACCGCGGGGCTATTGGGAAGTTCTTCTTTCTACAGGGCCAAGGAATGGGAAATCTGACTTTTTTTTCTCCCCTTATAATTCTCCTTTCTGGATCTCTATTTCTCTTGCGCTCTCTCTCTCTCTCTCTCTCTCTCTCTCTCTCTCTCTCTCTCTTTCTCTCTCTTAGGCTTTGTCTATCCACACTGTTTCTCTACTTCTACTTTCTCTTTATTCCTTCAGACATTCTTTTTTATTCACACTTTTAAATTATATTTTATTGTTTATGCTGTTATAGTTGTTCCTCAGACATTCTTATTTACATTAGTCTGGAGAAGTCTCAGAGACCCTAAGTGCAGAATAAACCTCCAATGCCTCTTGCTCTTTTAGAGTCCCTTCAGATACCGAGTCATGACTGAAGTGAGAGAAAGTGCAACGGCTCCCCAGTGGAAAGCTGACCCAGCCAGATAGGAGGCCTTGGGTGGAATGAATAGGCCCATTTCACTGTAGGGCTGGGCCAGTGGTTCTCAAAGGGTGATCCTGGGGAGGCAGCATCATTAGCACCTGAGAGTGAGTTAGAAATACAAGATCTGCTGCTCTTTGGGAGTGTTTTCAGAAGGCTCGCAGGCTATTCCGATGTACATGGACATTCCAGAGCCAGGCTCTGTGGAGAAATGCTCCCTGGTGTACTCTTCACAGGCCTCTGCCTTGGAGAAAGGGAATCAAATTGTCTGAGCTCACAGTGGGTTCGGGAACTATATTTTTCCAAATAAATAATGCTAACTGCTGAAAGAAACCCCACGTCTCAGTGACTTGCGTGGAAATAAGCAAAGGCCGCCCAAATGCGAAGAGCAGAGGCCCTTTATTCAGAGCTTGTCATAACAAGGGAGTCAGCCACTCTCTGAGAGGAGGATGTTTAGTTAATATGCCTGGTGTACGGAAAGTGAGTCACAACCTCTTCTAACACTTACTGAGAGCTTACCCTGCACTAAGCACTGTTTTAAGAGCTTTACACATGTTAACGTATTTCGCCCTCAGGAAAATGCAATGACTTAAGCGCAAGTGCAATCCCCATTTTACAGATGAGCGGTCGGGAAGAGTTTAAACAGAAGGTCTAGATAGTAGTGGCCTTGCTCCAGAGCCGACGCCCTTGCCACTCTTTCATGTTCAAAGTGATAGGCCACATAGGTAACCCGCACATGTAGACTACCCCCTGGCAAAGGTGAAAGCAGGAAGATTTTGTCTTTTTCTGTGAGAACAACAAGGCTAATCATGTGAAACCTC
Organism: Micronycteris hirsuta; assembly: GCA_004026765.1. Classification (NCBI taxonomy): domain Eukaryota; kingdom Metazoa; phylum Chordata; class Mammalia; order Chiroptera; family Phyllostomidae; genus Micronycteris; species Micronycteris hirsuta. The sequence goes on from PVJI01007575.1 coordinate 24,479, forward strand.
ACAGGATGGCAACAAATGTGTGCATTTCAAATTGAAGTTGCTACTTTATTTGGGCTAGATTGTTATCTGGGGGCTATTGTGCAGCCCTGCCGGGATCAGCTTATTTGGAGGAGGGGCTAAATTTAATTTCTGTGGAGAAACAGCAGAGAGAATGCTGGCGGGCCTGGTATGGCCTAGAGGTAAACCTAATTTTCACTGTCTTGGCTTCACCTGTTTCATCAGATTCTGAGAACAAAATCAAAGAGACACTCTCCATGGTTGTGATGTGTGAGCTGCTCCATCTTTGGTGTACATGGGCATTGGGAGAGATCTGGCAGACCTGGCCATGTGGCCCATGCAGGTGTGGACAGAATCTGAGGGCCTCCTCGGACCCTTCATTGCCCTCCTCCCAGGGAAAGGACTCCAGTGCCCCCTGGTTGACTATGGGCTTGAGATGAGCTCTTAAGTTACAGGAAGAGAGGGGAATGTCTGGTCTCCAAGGGAGTGGAAGCTCACAGCAAGCCCCTACACTACCTCTCTCTGTCCACCCTAAATCCAAAGGGGAGGACCTCTGAGCTGGACTGACCAAATTCTGGTCCAAAGTGAACACCAGGGGAACCCTTTCATCACACATCCAGAGAAGTCAACAGGGCGGGCGTTTCTTCAGTGGAGAGAAGGGCCAGCCAGCACATTTCCTCCCGGCTGTCTACACTGTGCTGTCCTCCGTCACTGCTGCCCAGCACCCATGCTTGGGAGGCAGGCTTATGCATGGGGTTGGATGAACAACACTGGCCTGGGCTTTCTTCCTAAAAGAAAGTGAGGGCATCTTTTTTTTCTTTTTTCTTCTTTTCCTCTCCATTTGGCCCTTGGTCCTTTGAGATCTTCCTCCCGCATGGTTAACGTAAGTTGATCTGGGGCCTGCCTAGGTCTAACGTGGCCTGGGCACTTGAATTAAACCAGCTGTGTCCTGGACTTAAGTAGAGCCTCTCCCTCCTTCCTGTTCTTCCTCCAACTGTTAACTAGAGAAAAAGGAACCTTCTGTCAGTTCTGAGTTCACCAAAATTCTACACAACACTTAGTAGTCTTAAATGCTTCTTTACTTTGCTCTCTTCTTATTGCATGTATTTCTAAGATTTTGTGGTAAGAAGTGACAGTTTGAGGGAGAGATTTAGGTGTTTGGGATTTGGTATTTCCTCTTCCTCTTTCTGCTGTACTTTGGCATGGTTTCAATTTACTGCTACATTAACTTTCTCTTGGTGGCCCAGCTTCCCAGGGGTCCCAGAGTGACAGTGAAAACCAAGACCAGTCCTGCTCAGCATCTTCAGAAGCTGCACTGACCTGTGGAAAGGGCACATGGAAATAAGCGAAGTAAACCTTGTCAGAGGTTTACATAGATTATACTTTGCTAATATTGCTCAATAACCCTTTATATAGCCAACACCTTTTACTATAAAATGCTACAACCCAATCCTCAGAGCTGTCTTTCAAATTCCTAGCCAGAACTCTCACTGTCTTCTGGTGGATCTCACCTAGGGGCCGAGGGCCTGGAGTTCAAGGTGGGGGCTCTTTCTTTATGTTCGCCTGTCTCGTCACTCTTTCCATGCTACCATACCTGCCGTATATTGGCGTGGAACATTCCACAGGAATTGTCCTCTCAGTTCTAGGCGGGAAGCTGAGTGGAAGCCCGTGTGGTCAGTCTGGAGGACTGTGCTGTCCACCTCCCTCTTCCGCCGTCTGCACTGGGCCACTGCATGGTGGTGATCTGGGCTGGGCACTCTCGGGGGCACACAGCCTCACTACTCTCGTACTCTCTTCTCTGATTCCCCTGGAATTTCTTCCCTTGGTACAGGAAGGTATTTCTCTCTGTCCAGTATAGTGGGGGTGTGCTCCTCCACCACATCCTATGTGCCATCCGTTCTGTGGTTTCTTATCCAGCTCGGCTCATTGATACCCAGAGATCTGCTTTCAGTATCAGTGAAGACACTCTATCCACGATGTGGCTCTTGCAAATACATGAGCATTTTTGTTACTGTGAGCTTGACAAAAGTCGATTTCGAAAGTCAAGGTGTAACAAAGACATCGTCCTCTGGCCTCTGCCATTTTCCTAGGGGGAGAGTCGATGGAGGTTACTGTTGCTTTTTTAGACTGGTGGGGAAAAGACTAAGGATAAAAGGAAAGGGGGGAAACACCACAGTTTAAGAGTATTACCCTGTTGTATGGAAATATTGTAATGAAATCTCACAGAATCTATTGTTGTTAGCAGGTCTTCTTCACTGTGTTCCCGGAGTCCACGTGCTGTGTTCATGGGAGGCTTTCCCAACACTCGGGGATGTCCCGCTGTGCAGAGGCTGTCTGTGTATGGGGTTGCCCTGCACAATGTTACCCGAAAAGTGCCTATAACTCCGGGGTGGACGATGACAGCCGTTTTGGAGTATGAGTTCCATGGTTCCCTGACTGTATGGGAGCAGGGATAGACACTTGACCCAAAGTGCGGCAGGTTACATTTTCCAAGGATGGCTACAGCAGTATCTTCCATCGACATGCTTTTCTTCCCAGATAACCTTGGTACACTCCCTTCAGACAGTGGAGTCTGTGTCCTCTCCCCTTGACCCTGGGCAGAACTCCATAACTCACTGACCCAGAGGGTGTACTATGTGACTTCTGAGGCTACATCACATGAGATGATATAGCTTTTGTCTGCCTCACTCATTTAATATTTCCCTTTTGTCCACTCCCTCTCTTTCTTCCGATCTCTAGATGCTTGTTTTTGGAACCCTGCTGCCATGTGGTAAGGAAGCACAGGCCGCTGGAGAGAATGCACATGAGAGCTCTAGGTCACAGCCCCTGCGAGATCCCCACTGGCATTAGCAGCCAGATGGGTGAGTGAGGAAGCCTTGGGGAGGACTCCAGCTTCAGCTACCGCCTGACTGCGACTGCGTGAGGGAACTTAGTGAGAACGATCTGGTGGAGTCCAGTCAACCCTCTAAATCATGAGAGATTACAACAGTAAATAATTGTGGTTGTTTACTTTGCTATTTTAAGGAGGTCTGGGAGTTACCACCATAGCATAATCCAGCCTGTCCTGCCAGATTCAGTGACGGCATCGTACATTAGTGAGAAGAGTAAGACCCTGCGGGGAAATCTCCCTCGGCGCCCCTTTTTGTTATTTCACAGCAGCTTCCATCTTGCCTTCCGAGAAGTTTCCAGGGAGAAGCTCCTCCTCCTCCTCCGTGCTGCGCCAGTTCCCAAGGGAAGGGATCTCATTCTGTGTCCTTGTTCTTACCCAATTCTCTTTTCTCTTCAAGTTTTAATGCGTTCAGGTTTGTGCAATGTTTTAACATTCTGATTCAACCTTATGATGCCTTCCCATAGTCACATATATTCTCTTCTATTAAATTTTCCTATAGATAGTGTAAATGAGCTGTCTCCTCATTTCCTAAATACTTAATTCTCTGTGAACTCACCTTAATTCTAACCTCTTCACAAGCTGGTTGCTTAAAATCATTAGGCTATATGGGTCAAGGCTATTCCTGAGTTCCAAGTCTTTATTGTTATTGTAAAGTTACAGAATTTCAAAACAGAAAAAAAAAAAAGAATGATGTGCTAGTCAAACTTTAACATGTATAGAGTTACCTAGGTATCTTGCCCAAAGACAGATTCTGGGATTACAGCACCAGAGATTCTGACTAAGTCGTGGTTGGAGACTGGCACTCTGCACTGTAGTGAGCTCTCAGGGATTCCCGATGTTGCTACGCTGTGGGCACATATTGAGTAGCACTGAATTAGATGACAGTTTTTTGTTTTCTCCAAGTCTGAAGTGAAGATTAATGTCTGGACCAATATCCCTTTGGTGGCAGAGGGGGTATTCTCTATGGTTGCTTTGATGAACCAGCAGGAGTAGGTCTTATAAAGGGTCCAAGAAAATCATTAAGGCACACACAATCGGGAATGAGGGCAATGGTCCTAGTATTCTACACTTGGCACATATTTCTAGAACTTGGATTTGGGGCTGAGATTGAGGCTGGAGGCAAAACAACTTCTCTTTGTGGAGAGAACCCTGGTCCTGAAACACATTTGAGCTCTATTTTTATGGACAAAAGCAGTAAAAATAATGAACTGTTGAGAACTTTCTGTGAAAATGCATTCTTTGGGACTTTAAAAAAATAGGCAAGTTGTTGGTTTTGGAAAATCACAAAAAGTTTAAAAGAATAGCAATTTCTAAGGACTTTGTTCTTCCTCTAGCTTAGTACCTTTTCTTCCTGAGTAGCCATTTTATTGATACAGAGTAGATATGCCGGCATCTGGGAAGATGCTCTCTCATAGGCAGTGGCTCCGGCCAAGGGTCTTCTGCTTCCCTCCCATCACTCTGCCCTTCAGAGGTACCAGCTGAACTCACCAAGTCCCTGTGAGATCTTGACAAAAACACAGAGCAGAGACTAAAGAAGCTGAAGATGGATTTTAGAGACTTCAAGTGGTCTGGCCCATTTATTTTGCTTTAAATGAGAAAATTGAGATTTGAAGAAGAAAAGTCTTTCCAGGTTATACAGAAAAATGCTGGCAGAGCCTGTAGAATGAACAGGTCTTCTGACTCCCAGGCCAGTTCTCCGTGATGACGTCCTGTTCTCATGGGATGGCAAAGGTGAGGTGGACAGGACCAAGGAAGACAGCGGGGCGGGTTGCCCACAGTTTATACACCCACCTGAAAGCCCGGGTATAATTTAAGTATAGTTTGTGATAATTCAGGGATGATGTATATTAGACATGGGAAAAACATTTGCATCTAACATCCCAACTTTTACAGCTGAGGAAACCAGAGGTGACATCGACTAGCCCATCCCTGGTATAAGAGTTACTGATTCCCGCGTTCTGAAACTCCCAAAGCACTCATTCTCAAGCCCTGCTCTTTCTGATTTCCCCACCCCTGACACATGTGGAGCCCAAACACTGAATGTCCTTAGTTTCTTTATTAAAATCTTGAAGGAAAATATTTTTTATTCCTTTCTAGGGGCTTTGTGCTTCCTTATCATGCTCAACCAGAGAGGAAAAGTTCAGTGTCCCAAGTGAAGTTGAAAGTGAAAAGTTGTCCGAGACCCCTTGCGCCTCCATGCTTACAACGTGAGTTTCGCTGGCCTTGGCTTATTAACGGCAGTCTATTAAGACCTCATTTATTTAGCACACCAATTTGGAATTGGTGACAACTGTGACAGGGGTTAAACCGAGGTTTACCTTTGGAAATCAAAGAAAAAAAGTTAAATGAATTGTCAGAGTTGCAGTTCTTTAAAGGCGGCTATTTAGCCTAGTTAAGAACAGTCTTTTAAGGTATATTAGAAACACCACTGAATGCAAGTTCAGAACTCTCTGACCCATACCTCTTGACAATTTTTATATTAATTACCCATCATTTTTACCTGTTCAGTAAGGAAGGTCTCCCGAGATTTTCTGTTTTGGAACATGTTGCTAGTCTAATTTAGTCATTTTGTGTGTAAGTGTTATAATTAAATTGTACTTCTGTAAAAAACATTTTCTCCACTTCAGAATTTTGTTTTCCTTTGATTTTTTCTTCCAACGATGAATATAGATTAATGAAGCTTTTCTATACTTGTACTGTGTGTGTGTACTTACTGTGGGTCATCATGGGTGAGAGACACTATGACATGAAAGCAACACACTGGAATAGTGATTATTAGTGAGTAAAACACACTTTAGAATATGTGTGGTTATGTGTTTTTATATATTAGCATAGTAGATAAGCTTGTAACTTTGGCCTAGGTAAAGAATGCCATTGGCAGGAGATAATAAAATCATTTTTGACAGACGCTGGACACATCCAATGAGAAGGGTTCAAGTTGCAATGGAGTTGGGCAACTGGTAAGAGAGTATAACTGGCCGTGGATTCTAGGAACCATGGAGGCACTGAAGCTGGTCGAAGACCATGTCCTGTTTGGCAACACTTCGTTGGCTGAACCTGAGCCTGCCAGTATGTAGGTTATCGTGAAAACTCAGAAACACAGAGTAGCAGATGATCTTAGCAGCATGAGTGAATATGTGCCAAAGAAAATAGTGTAAAAAAATGAGTCCAAAGAAAGATGGTCTTGAGCAAGACTCCAAATCTAAATCAATTTTCACGGTGCAACTTGATTCTTTCATCTAAATGGCCTTGATATTTAACCACCTGTACTCTAATCACCTATGGTAACACAAGAATTGTGTCTAAACCCAAACAAAGACCTACTGTCCAAGAATGATAGTGCCAGTGTGGATGAATGTGAATACAAAGTTGTAACTTCTAATTATGCTTTTAATGGGCATACCTCGCCAATTAACACTTGCCCCAAACCTACCTTCCTACCTTTCTTCTGTTCACCATTTTAAAAAGCATTGTTAAGGTCCAACTTGCATATCATACAATTTACTTGTTGTAAGTATAGAGTTTGATGATTTTCACTAAATTTATACAGTGTGGCCACCACCATGATCCAATGTTAAAATGCTCTGTCACTTGAAAAGTTCCTAAGTTCCCGTTTGCAATCAATCCCATGTCCAGTGATCTTCTATGTCCTTTCATGATTTTTAATTCCCTTTAGTTTTGGCTCTGTGTTTATAAATTTTTAAAAAGATTTTATTTATTTATTTTTAGACAGAAGGGAAGGGAGGGAGAAAGAGAGGGAGAGAAACATCACTGTGTGGTTGCCTCTCACATCGCCCCCACCGGGGACCTGGCCTGCAACCCAGGCATGTGCCCTGACTGGGAATCGAATCGGCGACCCTTTAGTTCACAGCCCGTGCTCAATCCAGTGAGCTACACCAGCCAGGGCTCTGTGTTTATAAAATTAAGCACATAGATACTTAAAGAGATAGGTTATGTTGAAACGGCTTTATTTTTTTAATCCATAAATATATGTTACTGACAAAAGTGGAAAAGTCCTTAAGACTAAATCTTACTAAAGTGATATCTGTTTACAGTACATATAGAATGTGCTTTGACAGGTAAGTAGAACGATGAGATTTGTACAGAAGCAGCAGTTACGAGAGCACTGCCCGTCAGGAAGCTTACCGGTGGGGAGAGGAGAGACTGTGCAAAGGTTACAGATAGAAAGGTACTCCTCATCAGTACTACCCTATAATAAACACAGAATCCATAAATCGGGCTAATGCATAAAAATGTTCATTGATCCCCCCTTAGGAAATTGTGTCCCCCAACTAAAAATATTACAGTAAGAATTGCTTTTTATTAGAGAATTCAAGAATTCTTTACTACAAAATGTCTAGTTGAGTTATAGAACTAGAGGAATATTTGCCACTATGAAGCAAATGAATGAGTCCTCCCATGGAGTGGCATTCGAGGGTGACAGCAGGAGTGGGCAGCACAGTTGAGCAGGGGTCTTCCTCTCCCTCAGAAAGGAGGGCATTAAGGAAACATGTAATGTCATTTCTCTGACTGATGCAGGTTGATGTGTTTGCCGATTTACAGGATGGGTTTGATGAAACTGACTTGTACTCTCAATTCTTGCTTCACAAGCTTTCACCGGGAGGATGGTGGTGTCCCAAGAAGGGGCTAGAAATGTACTAGGATGGGGTGAGGGCCCATGTCCTGGCAGCTCAGGGGCTGATGCTTCCCCTTCCTCCAGCTGGAACGGAACCCAGTGTCCAGACTCAGTCTTCAGGACCCAGGTTCTGGAGTGGGATGCATCCATTGCCCCACAGAGCCTCTGCCATGAATTCTCCTCTGTGGCTTGGAATGTATTTCCAGCTGCTCTCACATAAAAACTTCATGCCTTTGTAGGCCGACCTCGGGACCTTTCTCCTCCAGCCCATGCCCTCTCTGAAAACGGAACTCCCTCCCTCCAGCTTTAAGGGCCACATCAAAATGAAAACTTCAAATTCAGAGTTTCCCAATGATATGACACCCTGGATGATTTAGGTGTGCCTGTGTGTGAGGACTTCCATGACACGCGGTTGGTAACCTATGCAATGGGTACGCTCTTACACCTTCAGATATAAGAGCACCCCTAGGTGGCCAAGACCATGGGGCCCACCCCAGGTTCTGGTGAGGAGTCTGGTGGCTGTCTAGGGCATCTAAGGATGTCACCATGGGGCAGTCTTAATGGGAGGCATGCAGCTCAGTTAAAGTGGGGAAGGAATGTGAAGAAAGGAAGCGGGGCCAATGGTTAATGAAAGCCCTAGTGTGTAAGAGCTGGGTGACACTTCAGAGCTCATCTAGTCAAAGCCTCTCACTTTACAGGAAACCGAGGCACTCAGCGAGACTGTGACTCATCCTCAGTCCCCTGAGGAGATGGAGACAGAGCTAGGGCAGAACTCGTGTATCTGAGAGCCTCACCCTGTGCTTTTTCCTCCTACTATATGAGCCCTTCTGAAACCAAATCTAGAGCTCAGGAAGACTAATCTTTCACATTGAATCTGTCATTAAAATGCTGCATTTATAAAAAATAGCATTTGAACCCTGAAAAATACTTCATTAAAACACAACAAGCTTCCTTGAAAATACTTCAGAGCAACGTTTCCCTGGTTTGGGGACGACGGTGGAGGAATGTATGCGGGAGGTAACATGTCAACGCTTCCCAGAGCAGGTGCTTTCGAGGGTCCAGGTCACCAGCAGCCCTTTCAGATACCTTGGGTCACGTTCACAGTTGCCTGTGGATGGAATCTGAGGATGGAAGGCTGGTGGCAGGCAAGGTATCTCTGAAGAAAATGGATTGTTTGGTGGCAGGGTTATTAGAATGGATATTTCTCCACACATGGAGAGCCATGAGGCTATCCAGTGTTTTAGGACAAAGGGAGATCTGTGACACACGCAAGCAGGACAGGTGTGAGGTGGAACAGTGGCCAAGAGCCCTCAGTGATGTGAATCTTTGGCCAGAGGTGGAGCCTCTGGGCTAGTGGCAGGCTGGGCAGGAGGTTGGGGGACTTGCCAGTGGTAGGAGCCAAAGCCGACCTTTGAACTGTGATGCCGCTGGTAGGGCAGCTTCTCTTCCTTCCCTTCCAGAGATCAGAGCGGGAGAGCCCCTGGCTCCATGTCTGGGATATCATCTCCCATGGGCAGGAGATGAAGGATGAACCAATGAGGCAAACAGAAGACCTAAAGAATGTCATTTTCTTTGAATGTTTTCATTCAAAGTTCTAAGTGTTATAACCGGAAGAATATAGCAAGACCAAGGAAAATAAATTAGGGACGGAGAAAGGTAAGTTGAGGAGGAGGGCAAGGCCAGGGAGATGAGAGGTAGGAAAGACTGAACTGGCATAAAAAACTTGAGGTTATGACAAGAGATTTGGGGTGGGAGAGTGGAAAAAAGGAAGGAGAAATTTGAAGTAAGGGAAGGATTGAAACTTTGTAGAAGGAAAACTCATCTCCCAAGACATTGGGAAGCCTAGTTTGGGGGTTAAAAGAATTCTTGGGAAAGCCTTTGTGACTGATGAACTCATGGAGTCAAGAGTTAACTGGAGGAACGAGACAGGGGTGGTGGGAGGGCAGGAGGGATTGTGGGAGCTTTGCTGTCATCAAAGGCCAAGGGGACCAGCAGGAACCTTTAGGGCAGACGAGAACCTGGGCACATCCCAATTTATTTGGTCAAGTCAATGGAGACTCGCACAAAGAGCAAGCAGAGGAACACTTTGGGCTTTGGGCTTCCCTTGCTCACGGAGGGGGACTTCATTGTGGGGAGAGGCCTGGTGGGGCTGGAAGTCATGAAATCTGCGTTCCGATCCCAGAACCCTCTCTTACCTGCAATGTGAACTTGCCTAGTAATGTGATTTTGCTTGTTCTGCAAATATGGATGGGCCCGCTGAATAAATGAGATACTTCTGTGTCCTAATAAAAACATACTTTTATAGATTTTGAAATAAGGGATTGAATTGGAACAAGTTTGTGGACTTCTCTCCTTCTCTTCCCTCCCTTCCTCCCTCCTTCCTTCTAGACCCAAGGGTGAAGCAGAAGAATCATTTTAAAAAAGTAAGGGTTCAGGTAGAATTTTCTGATCTGACTGACACCAGAAGTTTTACACTGGATAGCAATAAGGCTGGGATGAGAAACATTTTGCAATCAACCTATTAAACAACCCCTGAGACAGAAAGACAGGGCCTAGGGGAAGTACATCCTGAGGGCTGGAGAACTTGGTGCCAAGAAGATGCTTCTCATACAAAGTGAGAATGATGAGATCAGGTTTCTGCTCTGGAGGGCAAGTGTGTCTAGACATAGAGGGAGGGCATTCTCACCTTCCACGTCCTTTCCCCTCTGCACCACTGGGCAGCCTTCAAGGGAATGGGCCATGGGCTGGATTTGAGGGTAGTGGGTTTAGGGAACCAGTGGTGAGAGACATCCTTTCTTTCTGGGAGTGGCCAATTGCTCTATTTAGGTTGATATCCTCCAGCCCAACCCCCTCAGCCTTCCCTCTGGAACAAACTCTCATAAGCCCCTTAGGGACCAGCCCTTGAGAGGGTTTATGTGTTTGTAGGAGAGGAAAGTGGACAGAGTTACCCCTGTCCTCACAGCCTCAAAGTACCAGTGACACCTCAGCGGGGAAGCTGAGGGCTGTGTTCATTACCCTGAACCTTAATACCCTCATGATTATGGGATGATGAGCCTTGTAGGGGGAAGGGGAGAGACAAGAGCTTTGGAATTCTTGAAATAAATAAGAGGAATCAGTCAACTGATTTCTCTGTGGATTGCGAACTTGGTTGGATTAAAAATTCCCAGACACTGGGGAGTTCTCCCTGCCCCATCCCCGCCTCCCTTTTAAAGGGCCATACATAGTATATGCAGAACTGGGGGGATCTAAAATCCCAGTTCAAGGTCATTGTTTCCGGAGACTGACTTTAGCAAGTCACCTTTTTAGTATCATACCTTTACCCAATCAGTTTGGGGCTGATTTCCCCAGCTCCAGCCCAGGAAGGTGCCTGGCCCTGAGAATGGGGAATCCCCTTCTCTCCCTGCCGGGCTCTGGTCTTGAGGGTGCATTAGCTCGCTACCCACTTTCCTGGAGGCTGTCCTGTCCTGTCGTCAGGCTCCTCACCTCCCACCTGCTTAGAGGCAAGGAAAGGGCTGAGATAAGCTGGCAGGGGCTGTCCCCCCAGCAGAGCTGAGGGAATTCATCTGCCTGGTGCAGGGCACAGACTGGGGGGCTTCCCAGTTAGCCCCCAGACCAGTAGCCTGGAGTACCATTATTTGCATTTGCTAAAGAGTCTCTGTCCCTATGATCCAGAGGAGCCACTGTTCTGAAGCAGAAAATAATGGAGCTGCAGGAGGGCTGGAGGTGGGGGAAGGGGAAACAGGCAGAGAGAGCAAATTCTACACCAAGAAGGGTCCAGGGAGGTGGGCAGTGATGGGGAGAGAGGAGTGCACATGGCGCGGCACAACTGCCTCAAGCCCTCCTGGACTGAGGGCTGGGTGGCCCCTCTTTAGAAGCCTCTGCCTTCATCCTGCCTGGCGTGCATGGTGGGAGACAGGTGGAGCCCTGGATGACGGGAATGGCGAGCCCCTGAGACTTAGGGCATCACAGTGGCCTCCCCACCTGCAGCTCTCTGGCCATGGGCAGATGCCTCTAGGGAGCAGAGTAGGGGAGGGGGAGGCAGGCCTGAGTGGCGGGTCTCATCCTTCAGACCTAGAGGCCTGGAGGAAGTGTGGAGATAATCAGGTTGCTGGGGAAGGAGTCCCAAAAGTCCCTGCACCTCCTCGGTACTCTCTTTCAGGAGGGCCAGAGCTAAGCCCCGGAGAACTCAGGGATGCAACACCTACAGCTAGGAGAGGGGCAAAGTCCCCCAGAAGTTGGGCCAAGGGGACCTTACAGGTGGGGTGCCAGCTGGAACTGGGCAGGGTTCCCAATAGTGGGGAGGGAGGTAAAGGAGGAGAGCCTCTCCCTGTCCCGTGGCTTGGGGGAGGGGCAGAGGGGCCAGGGCGGGGCCTTGAGGGGTCAGTAGAAGAAGGACCGCTCAGTGGGGACCAGAGAGCTCCAGCTGGCGGAAGAGATCATTGTTGTGCTTATGGACTCAGCAGCTCCCTGTCTCAGAGAGCAAGCAGGCAGTTTTTAGGCACTAGAAGATTCTGGTGATGCGGTTCTAGGTACATGATTGAGACCGAGTAGCCTGCTCTGTCAGCCTGCTGACTGCACCTGCTGGCCAACTCAAACCCTGGGCAGCTTCAGACCAGGGTCAGGCCAGGGACTCTTGGCTGACTGACCTGCAGCTGAGCCCAGGAAGGGGGAGAGGACAAGGAACTGAAAAGGAGTCGGTGATGGTGGCGGGGGTGAGGTTGGCCTAGCCCCTCTGCTCACTCTCCTTGCCTCTCCTGGGAGAGTGAGTGATCGCTCTAGGTCCCAGTCTGAGCGTGCTGTGCCAGGCCACTGGGCTGCATCCTTCTGGGGAGTCTGGCTTTCTGGGCAAAGAGAGCCCAACCCCCTCCTCCTCCACAGGGGACAAGGGAAGGGAGACATGGGGCTTGTAGCTCCGCTCCAGGCCCCTCCTGTCCCTGCCCCGCTCTGCCACGTGTCTGGCCCTGTCCAGACGGTCACACGGTCACTTCGGTCTTGCTGGCTGAGTAGCAGGTGTGGTGGCCGGGGATGTAGTGCAGCTGTTCCACCGTGTTATGTCTGCGCGAGGCGAAGGCCTGGCGCTTGGCCGCCGTCTGGCTCTGGCCCAGCGTGGCGTAGGAGTTACTGGAGGCACTGGGATGGGAGTGCATCTTGGTCATGCGGTAGCGTTCCAGCATGGGTGTGGACACAAAGACGTCCGTGTGTGAGAGGGCCCTGGACAGGGCCTGCTGGGGGAAGGCCGTCCGCTCCGGGGACAGCAGCGGGTCCTGGGAGTGCAGGCGCTCGGTGGACAGCAGCTGCTCGTCAGACAGGATGCGGTCGAAGGGCATGCCGAACTCATCGGGCAGGCCCCGCGCCGGGGACAGCACCCTGTCCTGTGACATGGCACGGATGGGCCGCCGGGGCCTCTCTCGAGGCAAGGGCTTCTGTTGGGACATCTGGATGACGTTGAGGGGGAGGGTGCCGCGGGCGGCCAGGTCAGGCAGGTGCCGCCTCCTCATGTAATACTCATCAGCCTCCTTGTCGGCTGTAGGGGAGAGACACAGAGACATCAGCTGGGGTGACAAGGTGATACCACACTATGGCCAGGACTGAAGTAGGACACTGCAGCCCAGGCAGGTGGAAGGTGGAGGCAGTACTTCTCCACTTAATGTGCAAATGGGTCCCCAGGAGCTTGTTAAACTTGTGGAATGCAGATTGTGATTCAGACCTCCCCTGTCGGGGCTGGCTGGAGAGTCTGCTCCCTGGCAGTGCCGCTGCCCCGGTCTGGCACCACCTTGGGTGTGCAGGGGCTAAGGGGCTTCCGGGAGCTGTCCAGGGAGTTCATGGCCGAGTGGCAGCAGGCCCTGGCCCCTGAACTCCTGCTCCAGGGCTGCTGCCACCACACGTGTCCTGAGACAGGATGGCTCCCTGGGAGTAGCCAGCAGCTGTTCCGTGAGGTTCCAGGCCTGTCTCCAAAGGTGGATTGCAGAACCAGACTCCTGCTAGAATAAAGATGCTCCAGTCCAAGAGGCACTTGTGAAAATGTTTAGTTAGTAATTTAGGAACATAGTAACACCGTTTCTGGAGTAAGAGCCAATGCCTAGGAAGCCGACACATGGACACCCCACAGAATGCAGCCTACACATACCTCCCTCATGCCCACAGCAGGAGCAGGCCAGAGTAATGGTGCACCCCATGCGGATGCTCCGCCCTTGTCTCCGTCCAGGAGGCCTTCCCCAGATCACACTGTCTGCTGAACTCTTGAACCTATCCGGGATATACATAAGCCTGTTTGGCTTCCCACAGACAGACTTCTAGATCTCTTCAGAATATGGGAATGCTCACTACTCCTCAGTTTTCCCAGAGGGTAACCAGAGGGTAGATCTTGCCTCACCATGGGCATGCATCTGATTCCTTGGATCATTGGTGATCCCCACTTTTATCCATAGAAGTGTACCATTCCACCTTGTAGGTGGCTGATAAGGACCCCTGGGCTGAACTATCATGGCAGATTAACCTGTAGCTTTAAGCAAATACTCAGCCCTGAAGTTGGGTGTCATGAAAATAGACTTGGGGACATGAGGGGAGAAGTTCCAGGGGACGGGAAGCTAGGAAAGAAGAGCTCTTCCACCGTGCACCTTTTAGTCATTGTCATGTCTTCAACCCATCAGTCCCCAGAGCCGCCCCAGAGTCAGATGCACAGCTGAGATCATTGGATGCACTGGACTCAAGTGATGAAATGGAATGTATGTTGGGAGTGGGAAGTCTCAGCTTCTCAAGACAGGGTTGGCTGGGTTAGGGAGGGGGTGGTTTATGGGCCTTTCCACAGCCAGGTCTCTGTGATGAGACCCAGAAAGTGCTGGTATTGGTAGCCTCTCCTCCAAGATCTTGAGGGTGAGGAAGGCCTATGGTTTTGAAGGCAGTAGGTGGGATGAGGCTGGGGAAGGTTCTCTCCTATATGCCAGCTGTGGGCATGCAGACCTGGGCATGCCACGGCCTCTATTCTACCTATGGGGAAAATGAGCTCAGGCCCAAAAGAACAAAAACAAGGTGCTCGTTGATTGTCTTCTTCATTGCTACCCTTGCTCTTTGTTCTTGGGACTCCACACTGGTCCCTCAAGTGTAGGGCAAGAGAGTGAGACACAGGGGGGTGTCGTGGTCGCTGAGAGATAGACCCAGGACAACTGCACTTACTTAGCCGCTTCAGGGATGAGTACTTGCTGGGGTGGGACTTCACTGCAGACTCGTAGGATGGGGGCAGGTGGGCCAAGTTCTGGAAGGAGCGGGAGAAGGACAGGTCATAGGGCTCAGTGGCTGATGTCAGGATGTTGTTCATCCGTGGCTTCTCTGCAAAAGAAGGGAGGAGTGCATCGCATTAGTGAGGACACAGGCTGGGGAGGCAGGAGGGAGAGGATCTGGGCTCTTTATCCCATCTCCTTCCACTTTCCTGGCCCTAGGTGCTAGGACACAGATCATGCTGGCAATTCAGTTTCTCTCATGTTCAGTTCCAGCTGTCAACAAGCCTGGGTGCAGGTGCTGTCCTTCCCGCCACTGACCGTGATGGCAGCTTACCCTCCTTGAATGACAACCTCTGTCTCCTGGTGCCCCACTGGGCTGTCTGATAGGGATGTAGGCCTGATGGACCTGGGGGAGGGGCATGGGTTATAAAATGGTCTGTTTTGGCATGAAAGTTATGTCCTTTCCTTAATAGTTTTAGGCAAACCTAGTTCCTTGGCTCAGAAAAATCTGAGTTTGAAGGAGGACGGATGACTGGTCTTGTCTACATACCCACAGACCGGGGTCCAAGACCTGGCTGTACTGAGACTCCAGCCCATGCTGTCCATGAGGTCACTTCATCTCCTACATTCCCCCGTACACCTGGGGCCTCTCCCAGCCCTGCACATGGCAAGTCTCTGGGAGCTACAAAACCATTTTCTTATTCCATCTTCTTCCTTAGAACCCCCCTTAGCTATGTCTGAGTTGTGGAAGGTAAGAATGGAGTCAAAAATTCTGAGCACATCATTCCCCTTTCTCCCTCCTTCCCTTCAGGTAGACCCTTAAGATTCCAAAATCTGAAGAGAGAGAAGGGATTTTTGTTCAAGGCCAGAGCTGGGACAAAGAATAGGGAAAAGGATCGAAGGAAAGATGAGGGAGAGATAAGGTGGATGACTGATGAGGTTAATGAGTTGGACTGGGCTCTGGTGGACAGAGTAGGGATAGCATAGGGATCAGGGAATTGGGGGACGGGGAGGTGCGGGGGTGGTGAGGGTGTGGCTGTGCAGCCAGAGGACAGAGAGGAAGGAGGTCTGGGAAAGGAAGACAAATGTGTCCTGGTGCTTGGCTGACTTGAGGCACAGCAAGAAGTCAACAGGTATTCCTGAGGAAGCAGTGGTACCATTCCCAGAAGTGAGGTAGGTGAGTTGCTCTCCTATCGCCCCTCCATCCACTTTGGTTTGGGACACTGGAGAAGGGGCAAGCTCTACGTATGGACAAACGTAACAGAGGAGGATTGTGGCTCCCTGTGCCTCTTAGCAAAGTGAGTGCTAACACTTAGAAGAGAAGAATTCTGTGAACCAAGGGACAAAGAGAAGCACTCCTAGTTTTAATCCAAGGGTAGCTTCAATACAGAGAACTCCCAGCTTCTCTGGCCTGGCCTGCCTTCACTGATTCCTGTGGCACTGGGGACAGAGACAGGGAAGCCTAGGCAATGAGCCGGTGTTCATGCCAGCACATATGTGAGGGGGTGGGTGATGCTCAGCATCCCTGAGAGATCAGAACATGCTGTACAGAAAGAGCCTCCCTGGCATGGATTGGGATAGATGCCAGGAAGTGAAGTGAGCAGGATGCCGAGAACACTGCTACCCAGAGCCGGGGAGTAGCCACCAGTCCCTCAGCTCTTGTTTCTTCACTTTTGGCTGCCAAGAGCATCCATAACCATTACTCAGCTCACCCACTTCCAAACGCAACACTTATGGATGTTCTTAAGCCTGCTTTGTTCTCCAAAACAGGCTACCGAGCCGAGGCCAGGTCTCCTTTGCCTTCTGCCGTCGCCACAAGGGAGGACACAGGCTGGGGAGGCAGGAGGGAGAGGATCTGGGCTCTTTGTCCCATCTCCTGCTTTCTCCCCTGCTACAGTGCCCTTTCTCACTCTTCCTCTAGCCGTTTTGTCCCTTCACTCAAGACCTCTCAATGTCATGTCTTTTCAGCCCACAGTGATTTCTAGTCTTCAAGGCCCCCTCGCTCAGTTGCTGTCTCCCTTCATATCGCTCTAGTTGATCTTGATGATCTCCAAAGATTGCTGTCTCCTTGACAGCAGAATTCTTGCTTTACAATTTTTCTGATGCCGTCACAGTGCTTGGATCAAAATAAGGATCCAATTATTGCTCTTTGGTTAATCAAGTAGACACAGGTCATTTCTCTTAATAGTTGCTCTGCCAGCTCCTGGGAAAAACATTAGCACCCAAAGAAAGAATCCAGAGAAAACCCTGCCTCTGCTAGGTTGTGAGCTGCTCAAGGGCAGGGACCAGGTCTCATTCGTTGCCCCCCCACCCTACCACATCTCCTGAATCCAGACAGAAAAAGAAAGTAGGAAGAGGGGGAGGAAAGAATGATTTCTCCCTTGGTCACCAGGAGGCTGCACTCATGTGGGCTTCTTCTGGGGAAAACCAACACGTGGATATTCCTTCAGAATGTTACTGAGCAAGGGAAGTACTCTTTGCTGGCCTTTTCTGGCTCCTTTTCCTGCTGCTGCTTCATTGCCCTGGGCATCCCCCAGGCTCTCTGCCTTCTGCTTTTCTCTCTCAGCCTTCTTGCACAGATTGTTCCTACTCCCAAGGCTTCTGATACTGTTTCTGAAGCATAACTTGCATCTTCAGCTGTAATCTCCCTCCAGACTTCGTGCATGCATTTCTAACTGCTTATTGACTGGTTTTCCTTGCATTTCTTGTGATCATACCCAGCTCTAGATGTCCAGATGCAAACTCGCCATCAATAGCTCCATCTCCTGTACACACCGCCGCTTTCCTTATTCCTCAGATTGTGTGAATAAGACAACCCTCTTATTCTCCTAATTAATCGTAGCTCACTCATAATAGACTCTTATTGACAATATTCAGTGAGTAACTAAGTTTTCCCAATTCTTTTTCCAAAATATTTTATATGTGGACCTTCCTTTTTATTCCCACTGTCAACATCACCACTCCTAGAAATGGTGATGAATGAGAAATGGGATCCACTTCTTTTAAATGATTTCTTCAGTTTCTTCCAGTTCTGATTTTCCTAGACTCCACAGCCTGAGACATCCTATCAAGTTGTTGCTTTCATCATCACATATTTCCACCAGGAGCCCAGCACCGGAGAGGGACATCAAACCAGCCCACTTCTGGCCTCCTGATTACAATGTTCCTTGGTCTCAGTGCTGAGGCAGAGAGTAATCTGACATGAGAGTGGCAGGTCTCTCTGCCAGGTAAGCTTAGAATTTATCTTTGTTTTGAGTTTCTCTCACTAAAGTTGAATGATGTTTTCACATTCTTTCAAGCAAAGAGAGAAGAATGACTGACGGTTCACAACTTACATGGCGTGGCTGGCATATGTTCTGTCAAGCTCTGAGCAGGTTCCAAAAATAGTTTTGCTCTGCTGTAGCGCATGTGGGGCTGTGATTGGGTGGGAGGATACCGTAAGCTAAGAAGGAAATATAGCTCTGTAACCCTTTGGCACTACGCTGACATTTCCGGGCTTTCCAGCTTTCAGCTTCTTCCCCTGCTAAAAAGCTGAAGCTCAAATCATACAGTTTGGTTTTGCATTTTATCCAATCTTCATTAGTTTGGTTGGGGAGGATCAATAGAGTTTACTGAGTCTCATGTCACTTTTAAATGGTACCACAGGTAGCCTTGGGCAGAGGAGAGTGTTCACTCCTTGCTGTGGATGTATAGGATTGATGGCTGCGAGATGTGATCTAGGTTGCAAGTGAAAATGGCTTAAGAAAGAGCCTCACTTCTTTTCTTCCACGGTGGAAGTTCACTCCGACATCAGAGACAGGACACTGAGGGAACAACCATTTACAAGTGAGAGTGAGGCACCATGGCCCTGAGCGAAGGTGGACACCTGACTCCTTACACCTCCTTAGCTTCAGTGAGTCAGTGCCCATAGTTTTGATGCCTGAATAGGCATTCATAGTCAGGGTGGAGCCACCTGGAATGAGGCTAGAATGCAGTCATCTCTCACCATGGGTAGGGGTCTGGGTAGCACTGTTTAAAATCGGATGGTTATACTGACGATCACCTGAAAATCATAGAAAAGAAAGTTTTAAAGAAGAGGTTCAGGCATTCCATTGTTTCTCCAACACAGCAGCACAGGGGAGGTAGGTCCCTCTTTGGGGAGGGTTTATTAGAGTGTGGTTAGCTAGGAAGAAGATGCCCTAACCTCAGGTGCTTACATCTTAGGAGGCTTTGATTTGTCCCAGGTCTTTATACACAGGGGTCTGGGTGTGTTCTGGGATGCAGAAAGGTGACATGAACTGTCCACTGTCTGGGGTTGGGAGTCCTGGGTTCTAGGTTGTGTCCTGCCTATAAATGACACAGCCTGATACTTAAAAAACAAACATGTATTTTAATTAATAATGCAAAAGTCCACATGGCCTGAACATGCCACAAAATTAATAGAGTCGTAGTAGCCAAAGTCCAGAGTCCAAGTGAAAGGTTGCAAGTGAAAACGGGTTAAGAAAGGGCCTCACTTCTTTTCTTCCATGGTGGAGGATCACTCCCACATCAGAGGCATTACTGCTTAAAGTCAACATCGTGTTTTTGTTTACCAAATGTACATGCATCTAATTTCAGTTAAAGCCAGGGGAAGAGGAGGCATGAGGTCTTTGCTTTAGTTTATCTAAACCATGGATGATAGCCTGGGCTGATATGGCTCAGTGGATTGAGCGCTGGCCTGTGAACCAAAGGCTCACCAGTTCGATTCTCAGTCAGGGCACATGCCTGGGTTGCAGGCCAGGTCCCCAGTTGGGGGCATGTGAGAGGCAACCACACATTGATGTTTCCCTCCATTCTCTTTCTCTCTCCCTTCCCCTTTCTCTAAAAATAAATAAATAAAATCTTTTAAAAAGTAAACCATGGATTATATCTCTGCCATTGTCTTGGGGCTAGATCTGTTTTTATTTCCTTACGTCTTGTTACTGAAACCATCTTTCCTACCGTGGGCATTATATCCTCCGGCTGCTCTTTCTCCAGCTCCTTCACTAAATCCCTTTTCCTCTTCTGTTCTCTGAATACTGGTGCTCCATAAGGCTCAGGCATCTTCTCAGAGACTTGGGCTCTACCTTCTTGCCCAAACTGATAGTTCTCAAGTCTATACCTCTAACTTGATGTCCATCTGGTCCGTGGGATTAGATTTTAAAATGCTTATGGATGTCCTGCTAAAAATCCTGCTCTTAGCGCAAGCTATTCAAACCCAAAGTAAGATCTTCATTTTTTTCTTCAGTATTCAACTTTAGTC
The DNA here is from genome assembly GCA_004026765.1 of Micronycteris hirsuta. NCBI lineage: Eukaryota > Metazoa > Chordata > Mammalia > Chiroptera > Phyllostomidae > Micronycteris > Micronycteris hirsuta. Next base: position 44,479 of record PVJI01007575.1, read on the forward strand.
TATGGTACTATTATTCCATGAGTTTGCAATGTGACACTTCGGTTATCATTCACCATTTCCCTCCCTTCACCCTCCATATCCAATGAATCCCCAGATCCCGTTCTTATAGCTACCTCCTCAATCCAGGCCCATGACATATCTTCTTGTTTAGATTTCTCTTAGCTCTAATCTCTGGCCATTTCTAAGACAAATCATCTTGTTTGCTCCTAAGAGACAAAATTTTCCATATCCACGGAATCGTTACATCATTCCATTGGGTCAGAACACACTCTTTAAATAGCCATGGACATGATCCAGTAGGGTGTGGGTTTGGGAAGCAAGCCAGAGTTTCTCAAATGAAGATATTCTTCTTTCCTAAGACAGAATATTAAGTTATATCCAGGGAAAAAAACATTTGCCTAAGGTTGAATCAATTCTATACTGGATCTGGATTTAAGCAAAGAGAGAGAATCCAAGAAGGGAGATAAAGGAGAGATTATTCTGCTTATACTCCAGAGGCAAGGAGAAAATGGTTTGTTGTTGTTTTTATTTTGGTTTATTTGTTTTTAAGCAATATAGCAGCATCAAAGAGACCTTTCCAAGAAGTGAGAGAACCCAGGTTGAAGGGTAGAGTGTGTCAGCTAGACAGAAGTACTTCTCATGTTCCATTCATAAAGTCATCATTGCCATAGTGACATTTCATTGTGTTTCCTCTTATTTCCTATCCCCCATAAAATACTATATGTATGTTTACACACTCTCTCTCTTTCTCTCTCTCTTAACATTGCTGTGAATAATCTGTAGCATTTTTCATTTTGAGAAGAGTGAAAATTAGATTATAGCTCTTAAAATGGAGAAAAATATGGTGATCTGATCTTCATACTTGTGTAAAATAACAAACGTGTGAGGAAACACCCTAAATGTTCATACATATATGTACATATACATATATAGATAAATATGCATAGTTTCCACATATGTAAGAACACTATATATACTATTTTTAACTCATTTCCTTTACACTTGGTGGGAAGCATATCTTGAATATATTTTCATGTTTTAGAATGTTCTTTGAAATATTTTATGTGGTTTTTACTCTGATCCTTTCTGTAGAACAAGCTATTGTATATTTCTATAGATAACAAATATAATATGTTTATTTAGTATATGTACTTAAGAACGCGCTGTTGTTGTATATTGAGGTTGTTTAAAAATTTAATAATGTAGCACCGAAGATCCTTAAACACAGATTTTGGCTGTGTCTCATTTCCTTAAGTGAGTAACTGAAAGTAGCATTTCTAAATCAATGCACTGCCGGTGGCCTGGTGATGTGACGAAGCGGATTGATGGATTTCCTCACATTGAACCACCCATCTATCCCTGGGAAATACCTTATTTGATTTTGGTGTCATATTCTTTTATTACAATACTGGATTCTTTTTGCATATATTTTTTAATCTATATGGATTCATACAGAAAATTTGTATTTTTTGTGCGAACATGTCAGCTTTTTAGATAAAAATAATGATTTTGTAAAGTCAGATGAATAGTGTTCCATCTTTCTGTATGCCTTGAAACTATTAATGTAGCATGTAAAATGTCTGTTCTTTGGGAGTTTGAAGGGAAGAAGTAATAAAAAATGCCTGGTGTCTTATTTGGGGAGTCCAGTTCGCACTGTGGTGGGAAGTTGACTTGTGATTCTGTTCTTGCACACAACTTTGGGAGATAGATAGTATCACCAACTGACAGGTAAGGAAACTGGGGTTTGGAGATGTAGAATAATTTGCCTGACAGGTGACTTGGAGATGAAACCCAGGCAGGCTAGTGCCACAGCCCACTGCCCTAACCATTGTGCCTACTGCTTTGCATGCTTGGCCACTTTTTCCTTGTATATTGATTTACTCAAGTTTTCTAATTGTAAATTAAATTTGTAATTTCATTTTTCTTAAATAAATCCATTGGACCTTTTAAACTTTATTAGCTTAAAACTGTCACATTCCCTAAAAAACTCTATATATGAAATTGTACCCCTTTTCTTATTCTCAGTTTCCTGTGTTCATGTTTTGTTGGTGAGCAGTTTATTTGCATTAATTTTTTTCAAAAACTACCTCTCATACATATCAATTTGTGTGTGTGTGTGTTGTCTTCAGATTGTTACTCTGTGCTTTCGAGTTTGTTCATCCCTGCCTCCTAATTTTCTTTCGTTTGGTTTGTTATTGTTTTCTAATTCCTAGGCCTGAATCATTAGTCCATTATTTTCACTCTTTTCTGCTACTACAAGGTCTTTAGCTCTCAATTCATCTCTGGCGCGGTCCCAGGAGCGTTGGATACAGAATGTTCCTAATGTTGTCGCGTCCAGAATGGTCCATAATTGCAGCCTGGACTTCCTCTCTGACCCAGAGTTCCTGAGGGAAGTGTTGCTGAACTTCAAAGTGTTTGGTTTGTTGGTTTGAACTTTTGCCATTAATCTTATTGTTTTATCACATTGTAGTCAGAAAATAGGGCCTGTTAAATTTCTGCTTTTCGGAATTTGTTGAGATTTCCTTTGTGGGCTAACACACAATCAATTTTTGTAAGTGTTTCGTGAGTTCTTAAAGAAAAGATATGTTCTGTTTTTGTAGAATACAAAACGGATGTACATTTATTAAAGCAGACACATGAAATACATCATTCAGCTCCTCTCCATGCTAATTCATTCTTGGCCTACTTAATCTGTCAAAGACTAAGGGAGGCATGTTAAGGTATCCCGCTACGGTTGTGTTCCTGTGATTTTTTTCTTTATTTTTGTTATAGAATTGGTTTTCTGTATTCCATAGCTGCATTATCAACACAAAAGGCTCACGATGCTTATGTCTTCTTTGGGGCTTGTACCCTTTATCAACATTAAGTAACCCTTTCTGTCCTGCTTCATGCCTTCTTTCACCTTTACGTCCTCTCAGTCTGATATTTACATTGCCAACCCGCCTTTCCCTTTGTTTGCCTTCACCCGATCAACTCTGCCCATCCTTTTACATCTACCCTGTCTGGGTCACATTGTTTTATGCTGGTAGCCTTTGCACAAGGCATTCAATTTTTAAAGAAAATGTACCTGTGTGCTTCGGCACATTCTGGGTTGCCTTGATAATGAAAGTGAATCCTTCTGCTCAGAGAACTGCCCTCCCTTCTCGCCCAGTGTCCTCCTCTCCCTGTTACAGCTGTATGGGACCTGATCCTGTGCCCCTGCACGTGGCCCAAACTCTAGATCATGGCTGATCTGGCCAGGTGTGAATACCTGGCTCACTCTGGGCCCATTGGAGCTCCTTCTCCAGAAAGTAGGAATCATTATAAGAGAGAAATATGGGCTCTCTTCATGGCTGGACCCATGAAAAATAGGTAAAACATGGGCAGTTCTTACAGATTTGGGAGAAAGTAGGTACTTGAGGCTGGCACATTATATTTTGTCATGATGGCCACAGTTATATTTCTAATTCCAGTGCTCTCCCATAACTTCCCCATTTCCCACTGGACAGTGTTTTCTCCCTCTCCTTAGAACTAATGGCCTTTGTGACTGTTTCTGTGAGCCGAGTGCACAGAAGTGATGCTGCATGACTTCCTCGGTCACGGTGCTGAAGGTGAGGCGGCTCTCACCTGGCTCTGTCTTCTGGCACACTCCACCTTGGATCCCAGCCGCCATGCTGGAAGGACGTCCAGGCCACGTGCAGAGGCCACAGGTCAGAGCTGACGTCTCCAGCTAGGTATCCATCAACAACTGTCACGAAACTGCCAGACACGAGTGAGCGTGAATTCAGAGGGTTCCAGCCCCCAGCCCTCCAGCTGCTCGAAGTCAAACAAGTGGAGCAGAGGCAAGCGATACCCGCTGAGCACTACCCAAACTGGATTTAAAAGTGAAATAAATGTTGCCTTTACTGTACTGCTTTTATTTCGAGATAACTGTAGATTCACATGCAACTATAAGAAAGAATACAGATACCTTGTGTACTCTTCAGCCAGTTTTCCCAGTGGTAACAGTTTGCAAAACTATAGTATTATATCAAAACCGGAATGTTGACATTGACACAGTCAAGGTAGGCGACATTTCTGTCATGGGGCGGTTCCTCATGATGCCTGTTTATAGCCATTCCCACTCCTCCCAGCATCTACTCCTTCATTAACCCCTAGCATCATTTCTATAATTTTGTCATTTCAGGAATGTTACATAAATGGAATTACACAGTATGTGATCCTTAGGAACGCATAATACCCTGGAGATTTATCGAGCATAATACTTGGGAGAGTCATCCAGGTTGTTGCATGTACCAATAGTTTATTCCTTATTGCTGTGTAGTCAATATTCCATGATATGGATGGTCCCACAGTTTGTTTAAATAATTGTCTGTTGAACAACATTTGGGTGGTTTTCAACATTGCAGTATTATGAGTAGAGATGCTATAAACATTCACATGCAGGTTTTTGTGTCAACATAAGTCTTCATTTGTCTCAGATAAAAGCCAAGGAGTGCAATTGCTGGGTTATATGGTAGTAGCATGTTTAATACTTTTAAGAATGTGCAAAACTGTTTTCCAGCATGGCTGTACCAACTTACATTCCCACCAGAAATGAATGAATGGTCCTGTTTCTCCACATCCTTGCCAGCATTTGGTGTTGCCACTATTTTTTTATTTTAGTCCTTTTTAGTCGTGATATTTCATTGTAGCTTTAATATGCATTTCCTTAATGGCTAATGATGCTAAACATCTTTTCATTGTGCTCATTTGTTTTCATCTGTAAATCTTCGGTGAAATGTCTCTTGATTACTTTTGCCCACTTTCTAATTGGATTGTTTGCATTTTTTCCTGTTACATTTTGAGACTTCTTTTTATATCCTAGGTAATAGTTATTTTATGGGATGTAGTGTGTAAATGTTTCCCCAGCTGAGTTTGTCCTGCCATCCTTTTAACAGGGTCTTTGCAGAACAGAAGTTTTAATTTTGATGAAGTCCAATTTATTAATTTTTTAGTTTATAGCTTGTGCTAAAAAAACTTTTCCTGACCCTAGATCCCAAAGATTTTTCCTGCTTTTTTTCTAGATGTTTTATAGTTTTATATTTTACATTTAAATCCACCATGTATTTTGAGTTAAATTTTATATAAGGTATGAGACTTAGACTTAGGTTGAGTGTTTTTTCTTATGATGTCAAATTGTTCCAGCATCATTTCTTAAAAAGGCCCTCTTTCTTCCATTTAATTTCTTCTGCAGATTTGTCAAAAAATCAGTTGAACATACTTGTGTGGGTCTATTTCTGCATTTTCTATTCTTTTCCATTGATCTAGATGTGTATGCTTCTGCCAATACCAGACAGTCTTGATTACTGTCGCTATATTATATTTCTTCAAATTGAGTAGACTGATCCTTCCCACTCTATTTTTCCTTTTTAAAATTATTTTATTTCTACTAATTGCTTTGCCTCTCCATATAAATTTTACAATAATCCTCTCTATATTTACAAAAAAAGTGTTGAAAGGATGTTGATAGGAATCATGTTAAATATGTATATTATTTTGGGAGAACGGACATGTTTATCCTGTTGAGTTTTTCAAACCATGAGCGTGGTATGTCTCTTTATATTGTACCACTTTAATGCCTTTGGCAATAATTACATGTGAAGACTACCTTGTGGTCCCACCCATCATTCATTTCAGGGACCTCTAGAACAATGCTCTCAAAACTGGATCTGGGAAACCATGTGGAGTCCTTGGAAATGCCTTCAGGGCCACTGCTGGAGAAGCAGAGCCTCGGGGGATGGTGTCTCAGTGCGGTCCCCACAACCTCACCTTGCCCCGAGCAGCTTGATTTTCACCTGTCTTCTGGATTGGGCTTCTTCCTGAGATTTCATTTGAAGAAACAGTTCCAGTGCTTATTATATATTTAAAAATCTGCAGATCAAATTCAGCTACTTCTTTTTATGTTGAGAAAAGAGTCACAGAGAAATGCAGTGACCAGACCAAGATCACAAAGTTGGTGGCTGAGATAGGCAGTGTTTTTTCAAGATGCATCATTGTCTTGTGAAAGCATTGTCTTGCTTTCACAAAAGCTGGCATGCTATTTACAAAGCCTCTCTTGTGTTTTCTAGTGGAGGTTCCCAGGAGCTGGGCATTGTCTGGTGGCATTGCCTCCATGTGCTGGCTGCGTTTGGCTCTCAGTGTTTATCTGACCTCCCTGAGATACTTGCTCTGAATACTGGAGTTGGTGGTGAGGAGAATGGAGCCGGGTTCTGGGTCAATAAGCTTTGGGTCCCACACACTATACCCTTCCTCGTGGATACTCATGCTATGTGTTAAGGGCTCTGAGGGGTCTAGCCATAAATAAGTTCGTTATTTGACTGTGGGGAACTGTTTTCACCTAACACAGGGTATGAACAAGAAACAGACACACGTCCATGTGAATGTTTTATGGGGCTTTTAATAAAATGACTTATTTTCAAAGGTGTGACCAAGATGTAGGGAACCCATAAGGGGTGGGGCAGTGCCTTGGGACTAGGAAGAGTGGCAGGCTTTATCCAAACTAGGCCTAAGTGGAGAAAGGAGTGGCTTCTGGAACCCAAAGGAGGAGAGAGCTGTGTAGACAGGACCCCTTGATCTTTGGTTAAGGGACACAGCCAGTCTCCTATGAATGTTCCAGAAGGTAGCCTGGGAAATAAGTATACCCCAACTTCACTCCCCTCTATCCCTTTGATCTCTTTCCAGGATTGCCCATTTGCCAACCCAATCAACATCCATAGAACACGAGGGCCCAAAAAGGCAATCCATAAAGCTTAGCATCCAGCAGACTGAGTTAGGGTGGAGAGCAGATATGGAAGGTCAAATGGAAAAACCATCCAGCACAGTTTTTATTAACCCTCTCTGAAAGCTGCTATTCTAGCACATTCTAAAGATGGTCTGTGGGGGTTTGGGCAGACGGTGTTCTAGGCAATGAGTGGAATTTGGTGTGTGTAGGCAGTCAGGTGCTGATGCAGGAGGGAGAAGAGCAGAATTCATGATGCACCAAGAACAGGAAGGCTTAATGGTTAGCCTGGAGCTCCTGTGTATGGTGATGTGTATATGATCTGTTGGATTTGGCATCCTGTCTCTCCCTGGAAGTATCAGTGGGTCACATCTCCACTCCCTCAATTACCAGCCTCCCCTCTCCCTCTTCAGGGAGTCTTGGGCCTTGGCACAGTGCCCAGTCAGGGCCTTCAGTGTCCTGATGGATTGGGCTGGAGAACACAACTCTTAGTGAGTGCTCAGGGCTCATTGATCGATATGCTGACAAGAGTGTAAAGTGACAAAGCCATCTCCGTCTGAGCTCTGAGGCCGCCTGAAAGAAACAGAGAAGCAAGGTGGGGCCTCTGTGGACCACCAGTGGTTACAGGTCTCTTGGAATCGACCGTGAAGTTGCTGGAGCTGACAGTGAGTACCGTGCATTGGTGTCTGGTTTATCTGCCAAGGGAAATGACTAGCTTTCCCTGTGGAGCACAGAAACTGTGTGCATACCATTTGTGTGTGTGTGTGTGTGTGTGTGTGTGTGTGTTTGCTTATGTGTGTGTGTGGGAAGGGGAGAGGGTGAAAGAAGAGTATCTGCTATTGGACATTCCTGGTGAAAATTCAGTGACAGATGTAGCAAAAGTAATTTCTGTTTAGTGAGGCATAGGAAGGTTGTGGGGTACAAATAATACCCAAAGACACTAACAATGACTTGATCGATAGGGTCCTGAGGGTACAAAGCAAAGTTCTATGCATATTGGTTACAGATTCCCAAGTTTTAGGTCTCCTCGCCATACTCTGGAATTGCTATGGTAACATCTTAATTTCTGCCACTTTGCTCTGTACCTCTGTGGGTCCACCTTGCACACTCCTGTTAGATTAGTCTTTCTAAAATGCTAACTCATCCCAGCCTTTAGCTGCAAATGTTATAAACTACCAATAGCTTAAATCTTGGATGCCCAAGGCCAAAAGATTTTGAACTAGTATACCTAAGAATCACCTGAGGAACTCACAAAAAAGAATCCTGGGCCCTTCACCCATCCCGTGAATTAAGATGTAGGTGATCTGAGACAGGCCCCAGGTGATACTGGTGCAGCTGGAATGTGGACCACGCTTTGAGAAATACAGTAGATGGCCCCGAATTTTCCAAGCTGCCAATGGTCTAGGCACATTTCATCTCAATCAGCACATCATTGAGTAATACGGACTTATTTTCCCTCTGCTATTCCCAACCTCCATCCCCACCTCCATCCTTTGCTCAGGAAAGTTTTCCACCTGACTGGCTCTTCTCCTCCTTATTTACCCCAAGCCCTTCCAATCCTTGAAGGTGAAACTCCAGTTTCATCTCCATAAAGTCATCCTCGAGTCCTCTGATGCAAAATGCTCCTCCTTGCCCTTCTGATAATTGGAGCATTTACTACCACCACCCTTTGCTTTTGGTGCTTAATCATATGTTATTTTGTCTTTTTACTTCTCGGTCTCATTCATTTGCTTATTCCAAGATGGTTCTGCATGTAAGACATTTCTCCTCTACTATTAATACATTGAACATTTCTGAAGGCCAATCACACTTTTTGTTTACCTTAACCCAGTACTCCCTGGGCTGAGTTTTTGGGGGCACTTGTGCAACTTTTTAAATGACGAATGAATGAGTAAGTCAATCTACTCTTGCTGCGGCAGAAAATGGACAAGAGGCCCCGGTGATGAAGCTTGATTGCCTACCCCGCTTTCTCTCTTGCTGTCCTCTACCCTCTTACTCAGGCTCAGAGTGGCAGATTTTCTGGGCCTGTAGCCACATCTGTGGGTTGTAATAGTTTACCTGTGTCCAAATATGAGTGTGCGTGGAGGAGGAGTGGGGCACCCCTTCTTCCCCACCTCAAATCCAGCCCACACTGCACACTTCTTGAGGATTTATTGACATTCTAATGCATCTGACACAACCCCTTTAATCTTGGCGGCATGGAAAGGTCAATGGAGAGAGGCAGGCCTGTGAGTCACGGTGTCAGAGGGTGGGATTCCTCCCAAGACGACGGGTTGGTTGCCAATGACATTGTGAGAGCATCAGTCACTGCGTCCCTGTCCATGCTCACTCCTCCTCTCTGTCTCCGTCTGCTCCTCACACTGCAGAGGCTTTGATTCAGGTCTCCTGGGCCCCCCACAGACAGCCCAGCTTCCTGTGAGTACCTCCCTGGGGGCCTGCTCTGTCTCCACACTTTGGGCAAGGATTTTCATTTTCAATTCTGCTGAAACAAATGGCATCACATGCGTTGTCATGCCCACACAGGAAAAAAACAGTGTGTCTTTTGCCAGATTCACTTAAAAAGACGAACTTTAGGTTTCCATAAGAGAGTTGCCTGCCACCTGCTGCTTCTTCAGAAGGGACAGCTTCGGCTCCTCTGAGCCTGGAGGCACTGGAGCTGTGTTTGTTCTGCTAGCTGTTATTTTAATCACCACAAAAGGAGTATTTACCATCCCCTTGGCTCCAAGAGACCAATCATCCTTCTAGAAGTAAGGACTGAGCATATCCCTGAGAGCTGTTTAAATCATACCCTGGAAAGTCAGCCTTGCAGTGCCGAGGGCGGGACAGAGCATGAGTACTGGGTGTGTGATGAGGCGTGTTTGGGACAGGGGGGGTCGTCTTGGCCTCTGACGCTGTGCCCAGCCGGCACCATCAGGTAGGCTCCTTGAGGAGGTTGAGCGCCTGTGATATTACCTCAGAAGTAGGATTGTTGTGCGATTCTATGGCAAATCTCAGATCCTTCTCACTCCCACCATTAGGCACACCAACCTACAATTTCCCAAGCTTGATGTAGGCACCCAGCACAGCTACTGGGTGACACAAAGTGGCTCAATGTCACAAAAGGTGACTCCAACTGAAATAACTAGAATGGAGGGATGATTAATATTTAGAGGGCATGCAGCCTTTGGGGAAACCCCAAAATATCCCAAATAAAAAGTAGGTCACAGAGTTTCTGCATGTATCCTGTAATATGGTAAGCTACGTGTGTATCTGACAGTATCATATTTCCAATTAAGAAGTAAAATTTTTTGTGATCTGGGTCCATTTTTAACCTTTGCATTTGTTCTTTACATTATAATGCCAATTGGAGGACACTCTAAGCCTGGTATGTGGCCCAAGAAACCACAGGCATTCCTATCCCAGTATAAATAAAGTTTTACTGTGTTTGGGCAAAGACAATAATCGTTTTTTCTATCTGCTATCATGTGTTGTAAGTTACTGTGCTAAGTAATTTACAAGTATCATGTCATCGAAACCTCACAATGGTTCCATGAGATCATTCGCGTTTTATAAATGACACTGAGTTGCCCAAAGTTGCACAGAAAGTAAGTGGCTGAACCCAGACTCAAACTCACATCTAAAGACTCCAAACACAGTCTCCTTGAACTCTACATTATATTATCATTTTGCTAGAATGTGCAAACATAGGTTCATGTGCAGCATCAACTACAGAGCTGCAATTTCTAGTGAAGATTGAGTTTCTAGGGGGACCTAGATTCTCTTGATCTGCTACCTGGTGATAAATGGTTGATACTCGGAGAAAATCTCATGCAATTTCTGATCTACAGGACGATTCTCACACCCACCCCATCCACCTCCATGAATACTATTACTGACTCAGCTCAGAGCAATGCAGCTCTCCTCGTCTCTCTGTGCATTGTCCCACTGCTGGCAATATCCTAACTTCCCGTGGCAGCCCTTCCATTCCTTCATCTGAAAACGACCATCCAATCAGTGCCTGTGCTTAGAGACTTAAAGAAAGCAGGAGCTAAGGCAGCAAGTGCTTTTTTTCTTGGGACCACCATGGGGAGTACCTCTTCCAGGCAGGGTCCCCTGGAGAATGGTGACCTGCCCTCCCATGCTCAGTCTTGTACCCATGACCTTCTTAGTCTCATCTAATAGGCAGCCGTATGTCATCACTGCTCTGCACTCTGATTCATTCTCCCTGGAAGGTCTCTTCCCCTTGGCCACTTGCTAAATTCTCATCTACCCTTCAAAGCCAGCGAAAAGACTCCCCCTCCATTGCAGCCTTCTCCAACCCTTCAGGTAGTCTCTCCTCACTGTGCACTCTCTTATGCTCTGTAATTTCTGGGGGGCTCACACCACTTCCTACATTGGGTTATAATTAGATGTGTACATGCCCTGTCTCTTCTAACAGGCTGTAAGTGTTACTGCAGGTTGATAATGGTGAGTGATAGAGTATTCATCTTTGTATTTTCCAAGTTGTCTAACGGTGCTTTCACTCAATAAGCATCTGTAGATGAAAAAATGAGTCCATTATCCTAAACACATGGGATATACGAAGGTGGATCTGATACAGTCCTACCTGCATACAATAGGTGTTCAATACATATTTTCGAATCAAGTAATACATGTACATATAATTGCAGAGGGTACATAAAATACTTTGAACATTTTTGTAGAGTATAATTAGGGAAGGCTTCAAAAAGAAGGGAAACCTTGCACAAAGCCATAAAGAGACTTAGTTTTCAAGTGGGGGGTAGGAAATCACACGTAGGCACTTGTTTCATGTAAAAGAAATCCAAGAATAAAGAGAGTGGAGTTTGTAGGACAGATGGTTAGGATTAGACAGAAGGAGTGTGCTGGCGAAGGTAGTCATAAAGGTGGCTAGAAAGGTGGCAGTTTTTAATGGCGTCTTGTCGTGGGCACATTTGACTCAGAGCAGTTACTAAGACAACTGAGAAGACTTCATTGGTCTCCTGGGAATCCTGACCATATGACTATTGCACGAAAATAACAAACCTCAGCTGATATCCCCAAGGGGGAAGAAAGGACTATTCATTCCATAGGGAAGCAAATTCACTTGTTAGATTTGGAAATATCTACCATCATATCCTTGCTTTGTTTGTACAAAATTCATACACGACTTCTTTTCCTCATGAGTATGGAGAGCCTCTGCAAGGAAGAACATCTTAGATAAACGACTCTCTTCGACACAGACATGCCAGCGAGGCTGCCAGAACTTGAGAGCGGGGTGTTCTGAGACCTTCTTTCAGGGTGAGCAAGCTGGAGGAGCCTGACAGCAGTGCGCCACTCCAGTGCTCCTCAGCTGGGCTCTTGGAAGTTTCTGGCAGTATCTCGGTCTCCGCTCTGAAAATAACTCCAGTGGTTACTGGTTTTAATTTTTTAAGTCTCTACTCATATAATTAATATGTGTCATTGTGGAAAGACTCAAAATAAAAATGAACTAAAAAGGATGCTATTTTTTCCACCCCCAAATATGATAATGCTAAAGGAACTGATTGATAGTGTGATCTTTTCAGTGACAAGTACTTTGAATACTTTCGGTTGATGATGTACTCCTCTGTGAGGATTGTAAATAGTGGCTTCACAGTCAGCCACATAGATGCATCACAATTGTTTTTTTAAAGCCAGTTCCCCATGGTTAGATATTTAAGTTGTTTCCCTTTCAATGATAATTACAAACAATACTTTATACCTCTACAGGCAGAACTTTGTTCATGTCCTTAATTTTTTTCCATAGTGAAAATTTCTAGAATCTGAATTTCTAGATTAGAAAGTGTAGTTTTAAAGACTCCGGTTTAACTTCCGGACAGAAATGTGCGATGTATACCTTTCAGTTCTGTGTGAGGGTGTGCCTCCCACTTCCCTCCACTCTGAGCAGCACTGAGCACTGTCTTCTTTTTGGGGAGAGTGGTTTTTCTCAAGGTAAAAGGCTGTTTTTCATTGATTAATAGTGAGAAGAATCATTTTTAAAATTTCCTTTGTTTGACAGAGGAAATATGTTGCAATATTTTTGATAGCTTCTTTTGCTCATTTCTCTCCCATTGGGGTGATTATCTTATTTTCATCCTTTAAAAAAAATTTTTAATCCTCACCTAAGGATATGTTTTTATTGATTTTACAGAGGGGGTGGAAAGAGAGAGAGATCAGTTGCCCCTTATGTGATCTGACTGGGGATCCACCCTGAACCTTTTGGTGCACAGGACAATGCTCTAACCAACCGAGCCACCTGGACAGGGCATATTTTTATCCTTTTCTTAATTTTTAAGAACACTCTGTATAAAGGGTATCAATTCTACATGTATTATTTATCACAACATTTCCCCAATTTTTTTTAACATTTGTCTTTTCATTTAATTTTTTGACTTACAAATAAATTCAAATGTAGTTAAGCTTATCTGTGTTTTCCTCTATGTTTTGTCTCTTTGGCAATTTATTAATTTATAATTCAAAAACCAATTTTTGAGCACAGACTCTGGGCCTAGTGTTGGGATATGCTCAGAGAGATCATTCTCAATCCCAGATGGCACAAATACTGCTTTTCCTATTCTTTCATAGTTTCAATTTGGCATTTTAATCTTCAATATACCGGGAATTTATTGTATTATATCACAAGATAAGAATTTAATTTATTTTCAAGTGGTTAACTATGGAGTCCAACACAGCCTTTCCTCACTTCTATGTAAATCCATCTTAATCTTATACCAAATAATTACCCATTGCAGAGTCTGGCAGTTAAGCTCACAGGCTATTTAGATTAACAATAATAAGGAAGGGCTGCCCAGTGCGAGGCCTGCAGAGTGAACTGTCTGAACTTATATCCAGAAATGATTCCATAATTTTGAGAATATTTTGATAGTAAAGGGGCAACTAGGAGAAGTCAAGATTTTTACTTGGAGTCTATCTCATAAACTATCAAGCAGTAGTTGGATGTAAAAGGAAAAGGAGAGCTCCGCTAGACCAGGCGGGGGCGCTAGACCAGGCGGGGCGCTAGACCGGGCGGGGCGCTAGACCAGGCGGAGCAGCGTCCTGCAGGCTTTTGGAGTCTGTGGCTCGCAGGCACTCTCACGAGGTGTGACTGCACCTGGAAGCCTCTGAGCGTCCCTGACAGTGTTTCCAGGGTCTGTACTGTGAACAGAAGCACCAGCATGTTCTTTGTCATTAAGGGAATGTTGATTTCCCCCAAATGTCTGTGTGTGAGGGCTTTCCCTGTCGGTCAGAACTCATCACACGTGCAGTCCCACGCTGCTTCTGTGCTGTTTTTGGTACCACTATCACCCTGTTTTAATCATCAAAATTTAAATTAACCTTTATGTACCTAAGTATCTAGCCGTGGAATATCCCTATGTTTACTTATTTGTATGTACATTTTATTTCCATGAATTTTTTCCCCCAGGGATATTTTGCTATTATTTTGTAAAATTAACAGATTCAGATTTTTTGTTTGGAATTACATCACATGTATGGATTATTTGGGGGATAATTGAAATTTTTCCCATTCAGGGACATAGTATGTATCCTCCATTTATTTAAAACCCTTTATTATGTACCTTAGTAAACAGTTGTTGTTTTTTAATATAGACCCTACACATTTTTAATAATAACAATTATTTTTAATTATTGAATATGTTTCTTATAGTGGATATAAGTGCTCAGTTTGGTAATTACTATTAAGTAGCCAAAAACAACTTAAGGAGGTTATAACTTTAAGAAGAAAAACCCCCTAAAATTTAGATGTAACTCCCTGGGACTTTATAATATTTAAAGTTTATTTAAAGTTCTCCATCTTTTAACAAAACAAACTGATAAACCAGCAAACACATAGTTAGAAATACACCTTAGGGGTAGGGGCCTGTGGACAGGTCTGGCAATTGGATCACACAGGTGGTCTGATTTGGGGGTGTAAGGTAATCCGTGGATGCTCAAATTGTGAATGATATCAGGAGGCTCCCACCTGGCTATCTGAATCCAGGTAACTGTGCTGATTTTTTTTTTTTTTTACCTCCAGCTGTGGAGTCTGGCAATAGTCCCTCATTATAAAGCTGAGTTTGCAAACAAACCAGAATGGAGCATTGAAGGAAGTTTGCAAACAAACCAGAATGGAGCATTGAAGTAAGGACCATCTGCACAATGGGCTCTGCTCCTCACCAGTTTCTTGACCTTAACAAGCAAAGTGCTCCAGGTAGGATCCAACCTGCTTAGACTGAGTGGAAGGTGAATCCCATCTTCTCAAGGGCAAATTTTTACCATCCCACATTACAGGTTATCTCTTTCCTGGACACTTGACTGAAAGAATGAGCTTCTCAGTTGATCAACCATAGGTTTGGGTTTCCCCAGACCAATGTTTCATATGAATGGTGGATGTTAGTCTTGAAAATTCCATAAATACCTCTGGAATATGTCTTCCTGCTTGGGAGGAAATCTATAAAGGAAGCTAAAAGACTACATATGGATTGGATGGGCTTATAGACAGAAACCAGTGAAGGGTTATGCTATAGGAATTCCACAGATTTTCGGTTTGGGTGGAAATATAAAAACTGCACTGTAAAACTACTAAAGGAGTTAGGAAAATCAGCTGAGTTAATTGGTTTGAATTTTATCTTGTTTTTTACTACTGTGGGTCTACTGTTGGGTGATTTGTGTGTGTGTGTTCTTCACTGATGTATAGGGATGAGAAGGGTAATCATTCTTATATACTAAATGAATTTTTAAATATTATTTATTAGATGATTAGGAATAACCTGATGAGAAATTGATCTTTCTGGGTAATTGCTGTCAGAAAGAATGACACAGACCCAGAGTTGGCAAACTGTGGTCCATGGACCAAATCTGACCTGATACCTATTTTGCAAACAGTTTTATTGGAATACAGCTATACCACTTGTTTATGTATTACATAATGTCTATGACACTTTCGTGCTAGAACCGTAGACTTGAGGAATTGTGAGAGGGACTCTATGACCTGCAAAGCTTAAAACAGTGACTCTGACCCTTTAAAAAATGTTTGCCCACCTCTGACACAGACCAACTTTTAGACTGCTGAAGCTATTTGTGTAGGTGGTCCCGAATTTTTAACCAGTTTATACATCTCATATGAGTTACCTTATTCATTTTGTAAATTGTTTATCCCTGAAGGTGACATGGCAGAAAGTCTGCATTGAGACTTTTACTTTGCCTGGGGCGGGCATGTGGCTAGTCCTGCTCCAAAGAGTCTGCAGGCTAAAATGGATTTGTCCCTGTTTTGTGAGGTGCGAGGGTGAAACTCTGGTGGCCCAACTGTGAGCATGCGGGGCAAGTGGGAAGCAGTGGTGTCCCGTGTAAGAAGGAGGCAGGCATTCTTGCCAGGTTTCTCAGTTTCCACAAGCTGACGTGAACTGCTCTCAGACTCACTGTCTTTGCACAATGCAGAGCACGCACGCCACCCAGGAGTCCAGACAGTCTCCAGCTTTTTACCTTGTAATATTTATTTGGTCAAAAGAAACGATAGCAAGGGAGAATTGTGGTGAAGAAGTACTGACTCATCCTCATTTGAAACCATACCTGGGCCAACCAAGTCAGCAGGAGGAGGGAGCTCACAGCGCAGTGTCGCCGCATTTCTGTTTACTGACATTCGCTGTGAAGTCTACTGAGGACAGGGATGTGGAACAGCCCTATGAAACTCATCATTTAGAATAACCTTGCTCATGATATCAAACACTTCCTTTAAGAAAACCACTGAGAGAAAGAAGCCCATCTGTATACCAGTAGGTAGACATCTCTCATCCCCCACCTTTGCTTTATTTTTCTCCCTCTTTTGCTTTTGTGACAGCCCTTTAATTCCTTCTGAGAGAAGGCGAAATATATATGAGCAACAAGAAAAATCAAATCAAGTAGCAACAACAGAACCCTCCTGGTCTTCCATGAGTTGTGCATGGAGAGCCCTCTGCCGCTGCTCCAGGCGTTAGAACGTGTAGGAGTCACTTCTCAAGATGGTGGTCTAAATGCAAGAGAGCCAAAACATCTCTAACCTCTTCTTTTTAAAAGGAGATTTTAAAAATATCAGATTATAGCAGTAAGTGATGTTTTTGCAAAATATTCAGAAATTATAGAAAAACAAAACAAATAAAAACTACCTATAAGCCCACTACCCAGAGAATTATCGTTTCTTAAAGTACAAAAACAGAACTCATCTGTAATCCATGAGTTCAGCCAACCTCCTCTAGGACCACATTCTGGACTGTATTGACCTAGAATACTTATTTTTCTGCCCCATTTTGCCATGGGTTGCTGTATCATGATTTTAATTGTTGCCCTTTCATAACTGAAAAAGTAGGGTTTAGTCTCTCAAAAGTTGGGGACCTTGTGGCCAGATGGCACAAGTGTGACCTCATTGTGTGATGCAAGCAGGCGGTACGCATATTCTTTTCAAAGAGTTCGAAACTGTAGCTCCTTACTGCTCTCCACCCAAGAAATAACTGTATAGAGAGGATAAAGCAGATACATAAAAACACGTTTTAAATAAATATCAAAGCCTCCCATTTTCATAGCAGACGCAGACACAATGTTAGACTATCATAATTCATGTGATTAGTGTCAGCCTGACTCTTGGTGGCCGAACCCCAAGTTCTGTAACTGTGACTTCTTGCTCGAGCATTGGGCACATACTCTTTTTTCTCCTCTCTCAGGCATATCTCTCTCCCTGCCTCACAAGAGAGACATCTGCCTGCTGCTGCAATGATCTTTCAGCATTTTTATTCAGCTACACTTTCTGGTGTTTTGTCAGACACTCTTTGCAGACTCTAATCCTCCTCCCACAGATAACGGGAAGAATAAATGGCCAGAAATGAAAACGACGGAGCTGCAGCTCTTGTGCAAACAGGATGCTTCCTCCCCCCTCTTTCTTTCTTCTTCTTTCTTTAAATCTCTCCGGCTTCTCTGCTCAGCTCCAGAATGAACCTAAACACATCATCTCTGGTTGTTAACTAACATGCTTAGGTAGTGGCTCCAAGAAAACTTACCATTGGATTGTTTTAGAGGCTCAGGGAGTGCTCAGAGCCAGCATCCAGTGCAAACATCTGCTGCAAGACTGTTTAAATATTGGTAAAAATATTCTTGAAAAAATTCTCTTCAAGCAAAGGATACAGATTGTTTTGAAAAACAGCTCTGAAAATGGAATCTAAGGCAATCTGTGATCTCGGGGCATTTCTGGGGACTTGATAAGGCAAAGAAGTTTCTGGAAACTTACATGTAAAGTGTAATTGCATGCAACTCAGTGTAAGGAAGTTCTTGTTGAAAACATTGCACTGGAACGTGGAACATAGGCTCAGTCTGAATAACATGAACTATGCCATCTATTAATGCAACAGAGCCTGCATTGTAACTATTATAACTTTGGGGGTTTTATTTTTAACTCAGTGTAAAAAGTACATCTCTCTCTAAGTGGGTTTGTCCTCTTTGGTGCTCCTTTTCTGTCTCTTCCAAGAGAGCCGAGGTAACCTCAGAGAGAACAGCTAGAGTCTGGCTAGTTTCTTCATGACTACTTCCTGAAGGGCAGTCATTGCAAGAATCTCTACAAGTTTGTGGCAGTAACTCCCAAATAAACTGCAAATATTTTAGAAATCAGTCCGATCTGAAACTTCAAGTCCCAAGAGGGTTTGCCTAAGTTAAGAATGAGGATAAATTGATATAAGGGACTTTTGAGAAAGTACAAA
Source organism: Micronycteris hirsuta (assembly GCA_004026765.1). Taxonomy (NCBI): domain Eukaryota; kingdom Metazoa; phylum Chordata; class Mammalia; order Chiroptera; family Phyllostomidae; genus Micronycteris; species Micronycteris hirsuta. The sequence goes on from PVJI01007575.1 coordinate 62,932, forward strand.
ATAAGTACTAATTTCTATAAAAATTTTGCTTTAAGTACAAAATATGTATTTAATTATTATCCTCAAAAATTTGCTTTGGAGAGTAATATAATCCACTGGTTAACATTGTTTAACATCCGCTGTTTTAATAAAGAAATTTATCTTTGTTAGTAAATAAAATGAAGAATATTCAGGTTTAGAAATATCTGGAACATGACCAGAGAAGTCTATCTTAATCTGAACCCAGGCTTTAAATCGAAGGCATCTTGGGCCATGATGGTCCCGCACCCCGGTCTGTCAAACAGGCATCTATCAAGTGTCCTACGCGTGCCCCAGGCGGACACTCTCGAGGGCATCTAGACGTACAGCGGGGAACCAAGCAGACACAGAGCCTGTGCTCATGGGGTGAAGGGTTTTTTTTTTTTCAGAGACAAGTAGTAAGTAATGAGTTAACAAACATAAAGAATGGCTAATAGTAATCAAGTCTAAGAGGTTAACAACTCGACAGAAGGGATGGCTAGAAGGTGGTGCCTGTTTAGTCAGAGGGCCCAGGGAAGGTGTGCTTCCCTGAGGAAGTGACATTTATGCAGAGATCCTAAGGATGAGAAGGCCTAGCCATGCCAGTGGACACAGGGTGAGGAAGAGAAGTGTGAGAGAAGGAAGCATGTGCGAGGGGGGTGTGTGTGTGCATAGGGAAGAACTGAATTAAGTGGAACATAAATATAGTTGAGAAACTACGGGAGTGGCGTGGCGAGAGCAGTGGCTGAGGGCGAGCGGCGGAGACGCCCGAGGTGAGGCTGGAAGGAAGTGAGTCTCAGGACGCCAAACCAGAAGGAAGCTGCTGGAAGAGTCCAGTCGAGAAAGGCTGGCAGTATCCGAGACCGAAGAGGTAGTGGGCCTGCAGACCAGGGGCAGATCTAAGACAGGTATTGAAGGAAGAACTGTCGGGATTTGCTAATGCATTAGCCATGGGAGATGAAGACGTGGGAGGAATTAGGGATACTACACACATGTGAACGACTCAACCTTGCTGATACGGGGAAAAATGCTGGATGGATGGTTTGGAGGGAGGAGGTCCAGCCAAGAGCTCCACTGGGAAGACATGCAGCGCCCGTGACACGCCAGAAGGGTGGTGTCAGGTACGCAGTGGAGAGAAACAGCTGGGACTGGAGGGGTGGCTGTGAGAGTTGTCAGCATGTTTAAACATATTTAAAATGATGAACAGACACAATCCCCCCCACCGCCCAGAAAAAGAATAGTGCATACACAGGGAGGAGAGAGATGGTCCAGAGAGAACTGAGGAACTCTTAAACCTACAACCTAAGCCCGGTGGCCTCACAAGGCGGGGTGGGGAGGGGTCATGGTTAGGAGGAGAAAACAAGAGACTCTGGTGTCATGGAAACCAGGAGAGCATCTCAGGCAGAGAGCTGAGTGCCTCAGCAAGGTTAAGTGAGGGGAGGTTTTACCGGGCTGTAAGCATGTATGTCAAGGTGACCCCGGCCAGAGCAGGTGTGGTGGGGTGGGGAAGCACAGCCCGGCGTGGTTTTGGGTTGAGGGACAAATGGGAGGTTTGAGTGGAGACAGCAAGTATACACAACTATTATTATTATTATTATTATTATTTTTGTGGTCAGTCCAGTTGACATTAAATTTACCACCTTGACCAGTTTTAAGTGTACAGTTCGGTGATATTAAGTGTACCCACTGTGCTGTGCAGCCACCACCACCAGCGGAACTCTTCATTTTCCCTCACTGAAATTCTGCACCAACTAAACCCTAACCTCCACCCTTCCTCCACCCAGCCCCAGGCTGCCATCTTTCTGTTGTGGTTTCTGTCTCTCTGACCGTGAGTGGTATCACACAGCGTGGCCTTTTGTGATTGGTTTATATCACTGAGCAGAATGCCTGCAGGGCTCCTCATGTTGTAGCATGTGTCAAACCAGAACATGTCAAAACGGCATGCTTTGGTTACCGGTCCTTGCTGATGGACGCTGGACTGCCTCACGCCTTGGTTGCTGGCACTCACGCTTCTGTGAACGTGGGCGTGAAAGGAGGGCTGTCAGGCAGAGGACTGGGACGAGAGCTGGGAGGGAAGTAGGGTCCAGGAGAGGGCTCGTTTCCGGTTTCATGTTGCTCTTCTCCAATCTGAGGGAACTGGAGAATGTTGTTATGCCTTTGGCAGTGATTCTGCGGGGAAGGAGAGGCACATGCTGAGCAGAAAGAGGGGCGAGTGCAGGAAGGAGAGGGAAAGAGGTCCAATGCCGTAACTACACGTGGGGAAGCCTGGGCAGGGACCAGGAGCGGGCAGCTGGAACACGTGGGCGGGACACCGTGTCCTTTGCTGAAGTGGAGGGAGACTTGGCCTCACTTGCAGGTGCTTCAATAGGTGTGGCAGTGGGAGGCTTAGGAAGTGTCCTTCAAACGGCTGCAGTTTTCTCCACAAAGTGGGAAGCAAGTTTACTAGCTGAATTTGAAGAAGGGAGGGTAGGAGGTATAGAGGAGAGAGAAGGTGTGGACAGATTGTCTTACAGGGATGTTTCTCTACCTGGGCTGCCCCTTAGAATCACCTGTAGAACTTTCAGAAGGGGCTCACACCTGCGCCCTCCCCCCTTGCTGGTTAGGACTTCCATGGTCTTGGGTGGGTCTTGGGCATCATAGTTTAATGTAAAACTATATTTAAATGATAAAGTTAGTATAACTTACTTTACAGGTAATTATAATTTAAACTCCCCAGATGATTCTAATGTGCCGCATGGGCTGAGAGCTGTTTCAGAGTGGGAAAGTGAGCTTGCAAAAGAAAAATCCTGGAATTACTGGGAGTGTCCAACACTGATTTGAGAATTGTAATCATAACTTTTAAGTGAAATGAGCTTGTACAGGTAATAGGGTGTGTGCGTGCATGTGTGTGTGTGTGTTTGCCCAACATGTTCAAGTTCAGCAAGTCTGCGTCATCAGCCTTTTTCCTTTCAAACTTGCTCACTTTAGAGCCCACCTATTCCTCATCGTTGACTTCCATCATTAATAGTAACACCTAATGTCACCATGTACCAAGTGCTGTTCTAAGCATCTTACATCTACTAATCCCTTTAGTCCTTGCAAATATCACCATCTCCATCTTACAGAGAAGCAAAGAGGCACAAGAATACAATTAGGCAGCTGTCAGCACACACGTGGGTGGGCGCTGAGACCAGGACGACGAGACCTACCGTCTGTGCTCTCGAGCACGCACCACCTCCAGTCCTCTCTCTCCTGCCGCGTGAAGCGGAGACAGTGGATTTGACGAGAATGTAATTGTCGGGGACACTTTACAAGGATGGAAGAAATACTCTGATAAACCCTCTGGCAAAGAGCAGGCCCCACCAGGCACCTGGGAGTGACTGTCATTGCGGGGTGGACCCAGTGGGTGGGAAGGGGGCGGGAGTGAGCTGGGAATGCAAGCCTGAGGGCAGAGCAGAAATTCTCAACGTCCTAGAGGAATGGGGTACAAAGAAGAGCCAGGAGAGGTGGTGTGAGCCAGGGACTGTGGCAACAGGCATGTCTGAGGTGGACTTGGAAACCTACCCTGTGTGTTTTCCATGGAACCGTCTGCGAATCCTACACTGGCTACCACTCACGTTGTTGGGTATTAGTGGATTATTTCGGGGGAAGGCCACCAGATGCTGAGTTCTACAGTATAATTGAGTGGCTGGAAAGCAAACTAAACATAGGGCAGCTGTGTCCGGGTTACATCACCAGGGTGCAGGCTACAGTTTCCAGGGTCTCCTGGATACTTGCATTGGTAAGCTCGTTAAGCAGAGCAGGACCCCTAGTCCCCCAGCCGGTTTCTCTTCCTGGATCCCAGTTCTGCCAGCGGTACCGATGCCCCAACCTCACAGACTGGAAGTCGCAGCACCGTCTTTGAGCACAGTGCCTGTGCTGGAAGGTGTTGAACTTGGGCTGGTTTTAGCTGTAGAAACAGTGGAGCCCTGGGGAATTTTTATCAACATGTCAAACATTTGGGATGAACATCAAAGCAAGACCCTTTCAGACATCCCTGCAGAGACAGTCCCTTGTCTGGGAATAGTCCCAGTGGCCCCTCTCCTAAGCCACGTCTCCAACAAGCCTGGATGGTACCAGTAACCACTGTTTTGGTGGCTTCGGCAGTAGGATGCTGGAGCTGCCTCCCACTGGCTCGTTGGACAGAATTTCGATCAGAAATTTTGTGAGATGGTTGTTAAGCAATGGGTAGTTTGGAATCAGCCACAATGGGAATATGTATAGCAGCGAAGTCAGCAGAAGTCGTAAATCAGGGTTCCCTCTCTGAGGCGCCCCATCCCCCATTTACCAGGACATCACAGACTAGTGCCTGGTAGTAACAAGGTACGGTTGCCTTCATTTGGAACCTAATCCTCATTCCACCCTGAAGAAGGAGCTCAATGAGGCAGAAGGAGGTTGAGTGAGTTGTCAAGGGGTCGCTCGGCTGGTGAGTGGCAGAACTGGAATTGGAACCCAGCGTCTTAAACGGAAAACCTGAAGATGGTGTGGCATTAGGCCCTGAGGTATTATCACCGCAGTCCTTTCAACATGTGCCACCAAGACCTGGGCTGTCCCAGTGGACACCTCCTGTGTGTCATGTCAGAGCTCCTTACAGTGACGTAGAGGTTTCGCTTCTGAGGCAACGTGATGGATGCATGAGACAATGCTGGGGTCTTCGGATTATCAAAAGATTCCTAATTATCTATGTGCAGCCTTGGAGAGAATGACAGAGACTTTGTAGCCTTCTCACGCTAATGACTGGGATGATGTCATAACATTTAAATATCTAGATATGTGTCCTAGCCAGTGTGGCTCAGTTGGAGCGTTGTCCCATAACTGAAAGTTTGTGGGTTCGATTCCCAGTCAGAGAACATGCCCAGGTTGTGTGCTTGGTCCCTGGTCCAGGTGTGTATGGGAGGCAACCAATCGATGTTTCTCTTTCACACTAATGTTTCTCTCTTTCCTTTCTTCTCTCTCTAAAAGCAATGAAAAAAAAGTGTCCTCTGATGAGGATAAAAATAAAGATCTGTATTTGAAGAGAATCCCTGTCACTCCCCTGAGCACTCTAGGTTGGAACTTTGTTTTGGATAAAGAGAAGAGAGAGACAGAGAGACAAAGAGAGACAGAGAAGCTTTGAAAGGTTAAACAGAGAGCTCTGGGCAAGGAAAGTGTCCAAGTACATAACTGGCAGAAGTCACTGCATCACTCAGAGGCTGAAGGAAAATGGACTTCCTCGTGCTTCAGGAGCTCCTGCTTAGGGAAATGTAGTGGGTGCATCCAGCACCCCAGCCAGGGAGGGCCACTTTGTTGAGCTGGTACATCTACCCCAGCTCCTGGGATGATTCCCCTGCTCAGAACACAAACCATTGTGCTAGGGAAGTCGAGGTGGGGGCAGCCTCAGTCCATGTCTGACTGACAAGGGTGCTTGAGGTCAGTCTGTTTGCCTCAGGCAGGATCCACACTGTTCAGTTGGTGCCAGGGTTCCCCACGGGGCCAGGTGGCAGTCGGTCTCCAACCGGCCCAAACCCTGCTTAGCTTTCTTCCCCTACCCTGCTGCCTCCATTGCTCTGCCCCCGAGAAAACTCCCTTGGTAAGATGCTTGCCCTGGAATTCCATCTCAGCCTTAGTTTCTAAGGAACCCAAGTTAACAGGGAAAATTCTTCTCTGCTGGAGATGCAAGAATACAGGGAGCCTTAGTGGTTACTTGTTTATTTTTGGTGATGTTACTCTACTTCCCCAACACCCCCAGAGAAGGATTTCGGGGATTCTGAGTTGCCCTGGTGAGACTTGATGCTTGCTGGCAGTGACATTACCACTGAAGGAAGTCCACAGGGCTCTGTGTGCAGCTCCCCATGGTCCTTGTCAGACCAGGTCCCCGGCCTCCATGATGCCCTCTCCAAAACATGGGTAGAGTCAAGGATGCGGGTGCATGCTGTTTCTTTGGAAGGTGATGCTGGGAATTGACTTAAGGAAGGGAAACTGGCCTTCTATATTAGGGTGTAGAGCGGGGCTGCTGCTCTGTGCAGTAGGGCATGTGCTGTGTGCTGGGGCCCCTCAGAAACATGAGAGGCACTCCTGGCACTGTCCACTGGAGGGAAGGGAGACTGGAGCACATACGTGGCCGCTCCCATTTCACACTGGCTGAGAGCCGACCCAGCCGTGTTAACCCCCAGCGTTTCTGGGTTCCTGCTGCAATAGGAATGGCCTTTCCAACAAAGCACAAGCATGCACAGAAGTTGGGATGCTGTCCTTGTGAGGAAGTCTGAGGTCCCATGGAACTGTCCCCTGCAGTGCAGGCTGAAAGCAGAAACGGGCTGCGGTAGAGAGAGGTCATCGTTTCAGTGTCTTAAAAGCAACTCCCCAAAGGAGGACAGCATTAGAACTGCTTGCTCACTTTCCCTTAGAAATCATGAAGGCATGCCGTCAGGCCTGAAGCCGCCATCACAGCTGGGCCAGGACGGGGCTGACCACGAGGAGGTCAGGGTGCTGGTCAGCCACAAAGCGCAGAGCCCACCCTGGCCGTGCTCACCCAGGTGCTGTCCAGGGGAGAGTGTGGGGACAGGTGCACACATCAGAGTCTGGAGCTCGCAAACCGCCCAATCCTGTAACCTACTCCCCTTTTCGTCTTTTTCTGCTCATGAAACAGCCTTCTGAGATGCTGATCAGCTTCTGTAGCTGCCTGAGGGATGGATTGTACCGGAAAATCGAGCCAGTGTCTGGTCTGCCCGACAGCTTTATTTCTCATCACCTATAAAGGAGTTGGCTCTCTGCTTCAGGCACTTAGACTCACGTCCCCTTTGAGTTCAGCCGCCATGAGTGAGGCTGCTTGGGATCAGCTCTGGCGCACTGATGAGGCTGGGCTTCTGCATGTGGAAGAAGGACTCTCAACTCGATAGTGGAGTGAGTTCATCAACGTAGATTCCACCCCAGAAGGGCCCTTGTGGTCAGCTAGCTGGTCTCCTTGCAGGGACCTCTTCTTCAAATGTCTATACTTACAGGCGAAGAGGCAGGGGAAGAGCCAGCTAAGGGAGGTCAATAATAAGGTCTCAGGCACATCATCTCCATGGAGAATGTGAGAGAATTTACATAACTGAACTTAGAGAATCTGTTACCTAGAGACATGGTATAGGTTGAAAATGAAGAGATTTGAGAAGCAATTGCTCACTTACATAAAGTTATATAAAGTCATATCTTTTTACATTAAAAGGGAATTCATAGAAGAAATACTAGCAGAGTGCTTCAGACATAGAAGGCAATTACCAATATAAATATTTGTTGAATGAATGAAATATAATTGATCAATGAACAATAAAATATCCAGCCTCAGTGATCAAAGAAATGCCCATTAAACAACAATGGAATACATTTCCTTCTCTTACATTAAAAAGGTTAGGAAAAAAGATACAGCATAAATAAAATAGCACATTTTTCTTGGGAGGTGGAAAGGAAATAACTACTCTTATATAATTAGTATAAAGTTTCTGGAAATAAATCCAGTAATATGCCTCAAAAATCTTAAAATAAATAGAATATTTCACCCAGCCACTTCATTAATAGGAATGGATCCTAAGAAAATAAGCAAATTCACTACAAAATTGCTGATAATATAAAAAATTGGAAAAAACCTCAGTGCCCGACAGTAGCCAATTTGGTTGAATAAAATATAGAACTCCAAGCAATAGACTACCTCTCAGCTTTTACAACTTATAATATAGATAATGAACAAACTTATGCATGTTAATTGAAAAAGAGCAGGTTGGAAATTGTATAATAGAATATGATTTTTTAAGTATATGAATTACTTATATGTAAAGTAAATAATCTAGAAGTATAAATAATAAAAGGTTATCTTTGAGTGGTAAGATCATTGACATTTTTATTTGCTTTTTTGACTAATTTATAATTTTTTTAAAAAGATTTTATTTATTTATTTTTAGAGAGAGGGGGAGGGAAAGAGAAAGAGGAGAGAAATATCAATGTGTAGTTGCCTCTCGAATGCCCCCTACTGGGAACCTGGCCCACAACCCAGGCATGTGCCCTGACTGGGAATCGAACCAGCAACTTTTTGGTTTGCAGGCCTGCGCTCAATCCACTGAGCTACACCAGCCAGGGCAGACTAATTTGTATTTTCTAATTAATCTACAATATACTTGTATTGTTACAATATTAAAAAGTAACTTCTACTTTAAAAAAATTTAAAGTATACATTTTGTCAATTTCCAAATGTACTTCCTTTGACTTATGAGCTGTAATTATATGGTTATAAAGTTATACATGTAAGATTAACAAAGAATAGATTTCACCACGGGAAGAGGAAACATGAGCTGTTATGGGGTTTATGGGGTGAACTGATTACCATAACTGCATGCTGCTCTGAGTGTCCAGTAGCCAAGGCAAAAAAAGAGCCAAGGAGGTGACACTGTTTTTATTTGCCTGAAAGGGAAGGCAAACATTCATTTAAGGGGCACATTTCTTCCAGGTGCAAAGGTGAGACAGAATATATTATGTATTAAGGCCTGTGGATAATGCATTTGTTCTTTATTTTATAGATCATCAAAATCTCATCCAAAGAGGTAATTTTTGAACACAGCTTTCTTTTAAAATCAGAGGGTAAAATATTAAATTGTAGTTTGAAATCAGGGAGTGTTCAGTTTGGACAGGAGTAACCTTGGGGATCAAACTCATTTGCAGATGAAGAAACCGAGGTCAGAGCAGTGAAGTAACTCACACAGTGAGCAGGAGAAAGGGGACCAGACGCCCTTGACTCTGGGCCCAGTGCTCTTTGTACCACACCCCGAAGTCTCCGCTCTCCGTGCCTCTGTGCAGCCGGGGCTGGGCTGGCTGCTGCCAGCCACCTGTCAGCCGTGTCTGTGTCTGACCCGCTCTCTGGATCAGGCTCTCCTTGAAGTCTGGGATCTTGTCCCTCCCCTGCATGCGGAGGCACTTGGGGCGGGCTCACTAATTTGCAATCAATGAGGAAATCATGCACGAGATGAGAGTGTCATATGATGATTTTGCTTTTTTATAGCCTAATTTTATATCACTTTGAAAATCTGTGTAACATTAAGAGTTAATAACAGCAAGCCTGACAGTACTAATTGAACATTTCCTGGTGCTCGAGAAACACCAGGCACACTTCTAAGCACTGTTTATATGTCATCGATTTTACAGCCACAACCCTGGGAGGCAGAGTCTCTTTCTGCCTCCATTTAACAGATGAGAATGCTGAGGCACACAGCAGGACATTCACTTGTCATTGGTGACACGTTTAGAAGGTGGCAGGACTGGAGCTCAAACCCAGGGGGTCTGTTCCAAAGTCCAATCCTTAGCTAACAACTACATGGACTCCCCAGCAAAAAGAATAATGGTGATGCCTACCATACTGCTGATTAGATTATACCGTCTGCGTTGGACTCAGGGACTGAGGTAAGTTACTTAATCTAAGCCAGGACAGCTAGTGGGGTTGAAATCCATGTCCTTTAATTTCTGTGCTGTCCCTACTATGACCTGTATAGGGACGAGAGCCCATAATCAGACACATCCTGAATCTGTGCGTGGGAACCAGGCAGGGCAAGGACTGTACTCATGCCTTGGGTGGATCCTGAGATTTGTGGCTTGAGCTCCACCTAGACTGTCATGGGTGTGGGAAAGCTTCCCTCCCTGTGGACCAACCCCATCACTTGGCAAGGTCAGGTGGGTGGTTCTTTGAGCCTTGGGAAAATTCTTGTCCAACCCAGAAAGGCCCTCGGTTGAAGCAAGAATGGAGGCTAGTGCTCTTCTCCCCCCACCCCGGGATTCATCCACCGTCAGGCCCTCAGTTTAGTGGGTGGGCTGGTGAGGACACAGCTGTTCTGCGGTACCCTGGTTGGGGAACCCAGACCCTTTGGAGGGGGTAGGCATCAGGGAAGGCTTCCTGGAGAAGGTGATGTCTGATCTGTGATATCAAGGAAGAACCAGAGGAGTGAGCTTTGACAAAGTGAATGATGTGGCTGAGGGACAGAAATTCCCAGGTTGGAACAATGCCAAGTCACTGGTGTCCCTTGAGGGCTCAGCTGTGAATAAAAGTGCAGGCAGAAGTTTGTGCTTTCCTCTCCAGTTTCCCGTGCGTGTGCCCTTTGCGCCTCACAGGCTCTCCTCTCTTCTCCCATCTCCCGCCCCAAGTCTACCACGGACCCCTGCTTTCATACTTCCCTTGCCCAAGGCGTATCAATGAGACCACACATGTTCCTTCACCCACAGCAATGTGCGCAAAGCCTCCTTCTGACTGTAGACTATTAGGAAGTTATGCATCCTCTCTTTTTCCATCCTGCTTTCTGCTTTCTGCCTTCAACTCTCCCTACTGCCTCTGGGGAAGCCCTGACCTTGTGCTTCTCATTGTTATAGGAGTTAATGTGCTTGGTGTGGTCTCTCTAAACTGGAGGGAGTTGCCAGGCCAGGGGGTGCTGCCAAAGGTGAGTGGGAGGCCATCTTCACCTATGTGGCAAGCAGCTCTCCACAGTAAGCAGAAAGGCTTGTTCTGGTTACCCGCCTCCCCCAAAAGTGAGGTCGCCTCAGGCACCTCTGTGAGCTCCCCGAAGCTCCATTTCCTGTCTGCCTCACTAGTTGTGGTGAGCCTCCGATGGGATACCAGTGAGAAGTAAGCGGTGCTTTGTAAACGGCAAAGCCCCGTGTAGGCACGCAGGGCTGCCTGTGATGCTGTAGCAGACTATGGGTGTGTGCTTTCGGGGTGAATTCACTCAGACGGGCGTTCCTGCTCAGGATTGCCAATGGGCTTTGGGCTAAAGTCTGAGGAGGGCTCTTCTAGTGGCTGAGAAACTGTTGCCCATGCCCCAGGTCTGTATAAACCTTCACACTGTGAGGGTTATACAGAGAATTAGACTTTCACACTGTGCTATTTTGACCTGAATTATCTGAGAAACTAAGGCTGTGTAGGTGTGGAGTCTGAATTCCCACCACCTGCCCATCCGTTGAGAATCAATCAGTGAATGCTTAAGCAGTCAAACATTCCTGGGGGGATTTTAAGATGGTGTTGTTATTCCATTCAAGTATACAATTTTGTCCCCGGTGCTCATCGATGTAGATTCTTTTAATATAATACTAGACAAATGAGTGCTTCATCGAAACTTAATATGATCACCTGGAAAGAGATTCCCTCCCGAGAAGCAAGGAGTCAGACAGCGTGTAGGAGAGCCTGTGAAAGGCCGTAGTCTCTCTCTCTCTCTGTCTCTCTCTCTCTTCCTCCTACTTGGGGGTCATGTCTGTGTGAGGAGAGGGGGTCAGTGGGGAGAGTAGGAGGGTGGAGTGGGCATGTGCTACGTCTCAGACAAGCTCAGGGAGGAGAGGATAGATGAGTTCGAGAGCTTCCACTTTCCACCCAGCTGCTCAGGTCATCTTTGATCCACCTTTGATTTTTCTCTTCCTCCTCACCAACTTTTCAAACAAAGCATGGCTCGAAGTATAAAACAGCCCATTTGGGGAGGGTCAGAATCCTCGTGTGGCTTCTCCTTGTGCTCAGAATAACACCCACACTCTACCACGGCTTACAGCAGCCGACTCTTTGGGGCCTGCATTCCTCTCTGAGCTCACTTCTCTCTTCTTCATCAAGCACACCTCCAGCCAAACATGCCCAGTTTCTGTTCTTCAAGCACAGCAGCCCGTTCCCACCTGGAGGCGTTTGTCCACAGGCTTCCTCTGCTTGCTGCTCTCAAGACTACTTCGTCCCTGTCATTTACATCTAAACCCACATTTTCCTTCCTCAGAAAGGTTTCTTTGACTCCTATTTAGTGTGTTCATGTCATTCTTTTGTGTCCTGTTGCCTCACGAGCCTTAACACGTTTGGCATTTGTCTTATTAATATGCTTGGTTATTAATTTTCCCCCCATTAGAGGACAAGCCCTTTGAGGGAAGGGACCCTGTTTGTCTTATTCATGCTTGTACTACTAACACCTACAAGAGTGTCTGATACATAACAAGTCATTCAGAAAACATTTGCTGGATAAACAAAAAAGAGGGCCCCAAGAGTGCACTGCCGAGGAGGAAAGAAGAGAAGGAACTGGCCCTCCAGACACTGTTGGCCATCTTTTATTATTATTATTATTATTATTGTTGTTGTTAGTACTATGATTTTAGAGAGAGGAGGGAGGGAAGGAGGGAGGGAGAGAGAGAGGTAGAGAGACGGAGAGAGATTTGTTGTTTCACTTACTTATGTATGCAGTGGTTGATTCTTGTGTGTGTCCTTGACCGGGGATCAAGCCCACAACCTTGGTACATCGGGAAGATGCTCTAACCAATTGAGCTACCCAGCCAGGGCACTGCCGACCACCCTGTGTGTAGCATGCACCTGTGGATACTACCTGTGGAGACATCACTGAGAGCAGCGGCAGGACGGACAAAGGGACGCCGACAGGGACTGGCTCAGCCACTGGTGAACCTGAGGACGTAGTCACTGGCACCTGGGCCTTAGAGATATTCGGGTCTAAATCTTTATTTCTTAAAATATGTGGGGAATGAGTCTCAAAGAACTTCAGGCACTTGTCCAAAATCACACAGTCTGCTTCAGAGCAAGGATTAGACTTAAACCTTGAATTCCAGGCCACTATTTTGTCTCTTTACCTCACTGCCTCCAAAGCCTTAGGGTAGAGAAGAATGAAGCTGCTTTGACAGAAAACTTAGAGAAGGTCCCAGTGTGTCAAAAAGTAGTTGCATGAATGGTGGAAGTTTAGGCAACTGGCCAGTGGTTAGCACTGGGACCCTGGGGCCAACTCATTCCCTTTGGCCTCGCGTCTCCTATTTGTGGGAGATGACACAGGCATCAATACTTGCAAGTCACAACTAAGTGGAATTTGAACATATATTTCAAGAGGAAATACAAAAAACATTATGAGATTGGACAGAGTACTACAGATCAGAAATTAAGGCATCTTATTGTTTCAAAAAAGGGATGTACTTTGAAGTCAGTGGCAAGAGACACAGTGAGACCACACTGTTCAAGCTGAGGAGTGTTGGAAGGGCACAGTACTTGCCCTAGGCTCATTTGTTCCAAGTGATCTGTCAATTAACAAATTTGGAGAGGTGGGTGGTCCTTTTCTGTACTATGTGAGAGAGTATCATCTCTCAGAGACCCGGGGAAAGTGGGAAGGGGAGGCCACGCCTATACGAAGGCAAGCAGAAAGTAAGAGAATGGGTTACTTTTCCCAGCAGGTGGAAAACATAGGGGATCTCTCCATGCAAGAGGCAGTGCGATCTGAACTATACCAAACTGCTTTTGGAAGGATGGAGAGATATGCCTGGGGGCTGGGAGACGAAACCCCTGAGCAGAAGGCAGGGGTGGTGGTAGACCGCTCTGTTCTACACATCGCCAAGGCCAAGAAAGTCACACAATTTATACTTCGCAGTGCTTTAAACACAAGAGTTTATCAAATCTTCACCAGGTATCAGTGGGACTGATATAATTATTTCCCCATTTTAACAGATTAGGAAACTGAGGCTGAGAAAGGCAGTAACTCACCAAAGACGCGCAGGTGGTGAGTGGCACAGCTAAGACGTTGAACCCCCGCTGTGAACCACTAGGCTCAACAAGCCTAGGCTCTGAGAACTGGAAAGCAGTCTTGATACTGCCTGTCCTCTCCCGTCCTTGAGTAGGCGTGGTGTTGACCCCCTCTCATCCTCGCTCCCCAATGATGCCCAGGCGCTGTCCTAGGTGTTGGACATTGTTATTGTAAACTGAGGCAGGCATAGGAGGAAGGGTCTGTTTGCAATCCTGATTCTGGTTTTAAGCTCTTTTACTAAACAGCTCCTGGCAGATTACTGTGAATGGCATAGTGTCATTGCTTTTCAAATACTGGCCAGTCCAGGAGGTCTCAGGTGAGCATCCCATTCCCTCTCAGTGCTCCACCATGGCTGAGAATGATCCCAGGGGACCAGTTGGGTACAACTTAATTATAAAAGCACGGGCCAACATATGGGCTAACTTGGCAAAGCTCAAACCTACCTAAATTCCCATATGATTGATTATAATGGGTGGTTTTTGAGGTATTAGAAAAAAATAAGGAAGATGTCTTTATTTTCCAGGGGAGAAAAGAGATCACTATCAAAGCATTGGCGTAATGTGTGTGGTTTCCAGGTATCCCTACCTGAATTAAAGACTCCCTCTGCTATTTTATATTTTATCAAAGTGATAACAGACAGGGATGAAGAAAGGAGAGGAAAGAGTGAGCAAGAAGAAGGGAAAAGAGAGAAAGGGAGAAGACATGCCGGGATGCCAGAAAATAAAAGAAAAAAGAGATGTTGATATCTGGGGGTAAAAAAAAATAGGATGTTATGATAACTTCCTAAGGTGCCACTCTGAGAATGGGTTTTCATCAGCTTTATGAATATTAATGTCTCACTCAAGGACATAATCCCCTGCACATGCTTTCTTCCCTATCT